>JAUPMV010000063.1:0-299561 GCA_030848855.1 Branchinecta sandiegonensis | reverse complement strand
GGAGACTATAGTGGAAAGACTAAAGTAGACAGAGAATAGTGGAAAGACTAAAGTGGGAAGACTGTAGTGGACAAAATAAAGTGGAGACTATAGTGAAAAGACTAAAGTGGAAAGACTAAAGTGGACAGACTATAGTGGAAAGACTATAGTGAAAAGACTGTAGTGGACAGAATAAAGTGGAGACTATAGTGGAAAGACTAAAGTGGACAGAGAATAGTGGAAAGACTAAAGTGGACAGACTATAGTGGAAAGACTATAGTGGAAAGACTGTAGTGGACAGAATAAAGTGGAGACTATAGTGGAAAGACTAAAGTGGACAGAGAATAGTGGAAAGACTAAAGTGGACAGATTATAGTGGAAAGTCTATAGTGGAAAGACTGTAGTGGACAGAATAAAGTGGAGACTATAGTGGAAAGAATAAAGTGGACAGAGAATAGTGGAAAGACTAAAGTGGACAGACTATAGTGGAAAGACTATAGTGGACAGACTAAAGTGGAAAGACTAAAGTGGAAAGACTAAAGTGGACAGACTATAGTGGAAAGACTATAGTGGAAAGACTGTAGTGGACAAAATAAAGTGGAGAGTATAGTGGAAAGACTAAAGTGGACAGAGAATAGTGGAAAGTCTAAAGTGGACAGACTATAGTGGAAAGACTGTAGTGGACAGAATAAAGTGGAGACTATAGTGGAAAGACTAAAGTAGACAGAGAATAGTGGAAAGACTAAAGTGGAAAGACTGTAGTGGACTAAATAAAGTGGAGACTATAGTGGAAAGACTAAAGTGGAAAGACTAAAGTGGAAAGACTATAGTGGAAAGACTATCGTGGAAAGACTATAGTGGAAAGACTATAGTGGAAAGACTGTAGTGGACAGAATAAAGTGGAGACTATAGTGGAAAGACTAAAGTGGACAGAGAATAGTGGAAAGACTAAAGTGGACAGACTATAGTGGAAAGACTGTAGTGGACAGAATAAAGTGGAGACTATAGTGGAAAGACTGAATTGGAAAGACTAAAGTGGATAGACTATAGTGGAAAGAATAAGTGGACAGACTAAAGTGGAAAAACTAAAGTGGAAAGACTAAAGTGGACAGACTATAGAGGAAAGACTATAGTGGAAAGACTGTAGTGGAGAGAATAAAGTGGAGAATATAGTGGACAGAATAAAGTGGAGAGTATAGTGGAAAGACTAAAGTGGACAGAGAATAGTGGAAAGACTAAAGTGGACAGACTATAGTGGAAAGACTATAGTGGAAAGACTGTAGTGGACAGAATAAAGTGGAGACTATAGTGGAAAGACTAAAGTGGACAGAGAATAGTGGAAAGACTAAAGTGGACAGATTATAGTGGAAAGTCTATAGTGGACAGACTGTAGTGGACAGAATAAAGTGGAGACTATAGTGGAAAGAATAAAGTGGACAGAGAATAGTGGAAAGACTAAAGTGGACAGACTATAGTGGAAAGACTATAGTGGACAGACTAAAGTGGAAAGACTAAAGTGGAAAGACTAAAGTGGACAGACTATAGTGGAAAGACTATAGTGGAAAGACTGTAGTGGACAAAATAAAGTGGAGAGTATAGTTGAAAGACTAAAGTGGACAGAGAATAGTGGAAAGTCTAAAGTGGACAGACTATAGTGGAAAGACTGTAGTGGACAGAATAAAGTGGAGAATATAGTGGAAAGACTAAAGTAGACAGAGAATAGTGGAAAGACTAAAGTGGAAAGACTGTAGTGGACAAAATAAAGTGGAGACTATAGTGGAAAGACTAAAGTGGAAAGACTAAAGTGGAAAGACTATAGTGGAAAGACTATCGTGGAAAGACTATAGTGGAAAGACTATAGTGGAAAGACTGTAGTGGACAGAATAAAGTGGAGACTATAGTGGAAAGACTAAAGTGGACAGAGAATAGTGGAAAGACTAAAGTGGACAGACTATAGTGGAAAGACTATAGTGGAAAGACTGTAGTGGACAGAATAAAGTGGAGACTATAGTGGAAAGACTGAATTGGAAAGACTAAAGTGGATAGACTATAGTGGAAAGAATAAGTGGACAGACTAAAGTGGAAAAACTAAAGTGGAAAGACTAAAGTGGACAGACTATAGAGGAAAGACTATAGTGGAAAGACTGTAGTGGACAGAATAAAGTGGAGAATATAGTGGACAGAATAAAGTGGAAAGACTAAAGTGGAAAGACTAAAGTGGATATACTATAGTGGAAAGTCAATAGTGGAAAGACTGTAGTGGACAGAATAAAGTGGAGACTATAGTGGAAAGACTAAAGTGGACAGAGAATAGTGGAAAGACTAAAGTGGACAGACTATAATGGAAAGACTGTGGTGGAAAGACTAAAGTGGACAGATTATAGTGGAAAGACTATAGTGGAAAGACTGTAGTGTACAGAATAAAGTGGAGACTATAGTGGAAAGACTAAAGTGGACAGAGAATAGTGGAAAGACTAAAGTGGACAGACTATAGTGGAAAGACTAAAGTAGACAGAAAATAGTGGAAAGACTAAAGTGGAAAGACTGTAGTGGACAGAATAAAGTGGAGACTATAGTGGAAAGACTAAAGTAGACAGAGAATAGTGGAAAGACTAAAGTGGAAAGACTGTAGTGGACAAAATAAAGTGGAGACTATAGTGGAAAGACTAAAGTGGAAAGACTAAAGTGGACAGACTATAGTGGAAAGACTATAGTGAAAAGACTGTAGTGGACAGAATAAAGTGGAGACTATAGTGGAAAGACTAAAGTGGACAGAGAATAGTGGAAAGACTAAAGTGGACAGACTATAGTGGAAAGACTATAGTGGAAAGACTGTAGTGGACAGAATAAAGTGGAGACTATAGTGGAAAGACTAAAGTGGACAGAGAATAGTGGAAAGACTAAAGTGGACAGATTATAGTGGAAAGTCTATAGTGGAAAGACTGTAGTGGACAGAATAAAGTGGAGACTGTAGTGGAAAGAATAAAGTGGACAGAGAATAGTGGAAAGACTAAAGTGGACAGACTATAGTGGAAAGACTATAGTGGACAGGCTAAAGTGGAAAGACTAAGTGGAAAGACTAAAGTGGACAGACTATAGTGGAAAGACTATAGTGGAAAGACTGTAGTGGACAAAATAAAGTGGAGAGTATAGTGGAAAGACTAAAGTGGACAGAGAATAGTGGAAAGTTTAAAGTGGACAGACTATAGTGGAAAGACTATAGTGGAAAGACTGTAGTGGACAGAATAAAGTGGAGACTATAGTGGAAAGACTAAAGTAGACAGAGATTAGTGGAAAGACTAAAGTGGAAAGACTGTAGTGGACAAAATAAAGTGGAGACTATAGTGGAAAGACTAAAGTGGAAAGACTAAAGTGGAAAGACTATAGTGGAAAGACTATAGTGGAAAGACTGTAGTGGACAGAATAAAGTGGAGACTATAGTGGAAAGACTAAAGTGGACAGAGAATAGTGGAAAGACTAAAGTGGACAGACTATAGTGGAAAGACTATAGTGGAAAGACTGTAGTGGACAGAATAAAGTGGAGACCATAGTGGAAAGACTGAATTGGAAAGACTAAAGTGGATAGACTATAGTGGAAAAAATAAGTGGACAGACTAAAGTGGAAAAACTAAAGTGGACAGAGAATAGTGGAAAGACTAAAGTGGACCGACTATAGTGGAAAGACTATAGTGGAAAGACTGTAGTGGACAGAATAAAGTGGAGACTATAGTGGAAAGACTAAAGTGGACAGAGAATAGTGGAAAGATTAAAGTGGTCAGACTATAGTGGAAAGATTATAGTGGAAAGACTGTAGTGGACAGAATAAAGTGGAGACTATAGTGGAAAGACTAAAGTGGAAAGACTAAAGTGGACAGACTATAGTGGAAAGACTATAGTGGAAAGACTGTAGTTGACAGAATAAAGTGGAGACTATAGTGGAAAGACTAAAGTGGACAGAGAATAGTGGAAAGACTAAAGTGGACAGACTACAGTGGAAAGACTATAGTGGAAAGAATGTAGTGGACAGAATAAAATGGAGACTATAGTGGAAAGACTAAAGTAGACAGAGAATAGTGGAAAGACTAAAGTGGAAAGACTGTAGTGGACAAAATAAAGTGGAGACTATAGTGGAAAGACTAAAGTGGAAAGACTGTAGTGGACAAAATAAAGTGGAGACTATAGTGGAAAGACTAAAGTGGAAAGACTAAAGTGGACAGACTATAGTGGAAAGACTATAGTGGAAAGACTGTAGTTGACAGAATAAAGTGGAGACTATAGTGGAAAGACTAAAGTAGACAGAGAATAGTGGAAAGACTAAAGTGGAAATACTGTAGTGGACAGAATAAAGTGGAGACTATAGTGGAAAGACTAAAGTAGACAGAGAATAGTGGAAAGACTAAAGTGGAAAGACTGTAGTGGACAAAATAAAGTGGAGACTATAGTGAAAAGACTAAAGTGGAAAGACTAAAGTGGACAGACTATAGTGGAAAGACTATAGTGAAAAGACTGTAGTGGACAGAATAAAGTGGAGACTATAGTGGAAAGACTGAAGTGGACAGAGAATAGTGGAAAGACTAAAGTGGACAGACTATAGTGGAAAGACTATAGTGGAAAGACTGTAGTGGACAGAATAAATTGGAGACTATAGTGGAAAGACTAAAGTGGACAGAGAATAGTGGAAAGACTAAAGTGGACAGATTATAGTGGAAAGTCTATAGTGGAAAGACTGTAGTGGACAGAATAAAGTGGAGACTATAGTGGAAAGAATAAAGTGGACAGAGAATAGTGGAAAGACTAAAGTGGACAGACTATAGTGGAAAGACTATAGTGGACAGACTAAAGTGGAAAGACTAAAGTGGAAAGACTAAAGTGGACAGACTATAGTGGAAAGACTATAGTGGAAAGACTGTAGTGGACAAAATAAAGTGGAGAGTATAGTGGAAAGACTAAAGTGGACAGAGAATAGTGGAAAGTCTAAAGTGGACAGACTATAGTGGAAAGACTGTAGTGGACAGAATAAAGTGGAGACTATAGTGGAAAGACTAAAGTAGACAGAGAATAGTGGAAAGACTAAAGTGGAAAGACTGTAGTGGACAAAATAAAGTGGAGACTATAGTGGAAAGACTAAAGTGGAAAGACTAAAGTGGAAAGACTATAGTGGAAAGACTATCATGGAAAGACTATAGTGGAAAGACTATAGTGGAAAGACTGTAGTGGACAGAATAAAGTGGAGACTATAGTGGAAAGACTAAAGTGGACAGAGAATTGTGGAAAGACTAAAGTGGACAACTATAGTGGAAAGACTGTAGTGGACAGAATAAAGTGGAGACTATAGTGGAAAGACTGAATTGGAAAGACTAAAGTGGATAGACTATAGTGGAAAGAATAAGTGGACAGACTAAAGTGGAAAAACTAAAGTGGAAAGACTAAAGTGGACAGACTATAGAGGAAAGACTATAGTGGAAAGACTGTAGTGGAGAGAATAAAGTGGAGAATATAGTGGACAGAATAAAGTGGAGAGTATAGTGGAAAGACTAAAGTGGACAGAGAATAGTGGAAAGACTAAAGTGGACAGACTATAGTGGAAAGACTATAGTGGAAAGACTGTAGTGGACAGAATAAAGTGGAGACTATAGTGGAAAGACTAAAGTGGACAGAGAATAGTGGAAAGACTAAAGTGGACAGATTATAGTGGAAAGTCTATAGTGGAAAGACTGTAGTGGACAGAATAAAGTGGAGACTATAGTGGAAAGAATAAAGTGGACAGAGAATAGTGGAAAGACTAAAGTGGACAGACTATAGTGGAAAGACTATAGTGGACAGACTAAAGTGGAAAGACTAAAGTGGAAAGACTAAAGTGGACAGACTATAGTGGAAAGACTATAGTGGAAAGACTGTAGTGGACAAAATAAAGTGGAGAGTATAGTGGAAAGACTAAAGTGGACAGAGAATAGTGGAAAGTCTAAAGTGGACAGACTATAGTGGAAAGACTGTAGTGGACAGAATAAAGTGAAGACTATAGTGGAAAGACTAAAGTGGACAGAGAATAGTGGAAAGACTAAAGTGGACAGATTATAGTGGAAAGTCTATAGTGGAAAGACTGTAGTGGACAGAATAAAGTGGAGACTGTAGTGGAAAGAATAAAGTGGACAGAGAATAGTGGAAAGACTAAAGTGGACAGACTATAGTGGAAAGACTATAGTGGACAGGCTAAAGTGGAAAGACTAAGTGGAAAGACTAAAGTGGACAGACTATAGTGGAAAGACTATAGTGGAAAGACTGTAGTGGACAAAATAAAGTGGAGAGTATAGTGGAAAGACTAAAGTGGACAGAGAATAGTGGAAAGTTTAAAGTGGACAGACTATAGTGGAAAGACTATAGTGGAAAGACTGTAGTGGACAGAATAAAGTGGAGACTATAGTGGAAAGACTAAAGTAGACAGAGATTAGTGGAAAGACTAAAGTGGAAAGACTGTAGTGGACAAAATAAAGTGGAGACTATAGTGGAAAGACTAAAGTGGAAAGACTAAAGTGGAAAGACTATAGTGGAAAGACTATAGTGGAAAGACTGTAGTGGACAGAATAAAGTGGAGACTATAGTGGAAAGACTAAAGTGGACAGAGAATAGTGGAAAGACTAAAGTGGACAGACTATAGTGGAAAGACTATAGTGAAAAGACTGTAGTGGACAGAATGAAGTGGAGACCATAGTGGAAAGACTGAATTGGAAAGACTAAAGTGGATAGACTATAGTGGAAAAAATAAGTGGACAGACTAAAGTGGAAAAACTAAAGTGGACAGAGAATAGTGGAAAGACTAAAGTGGACAGACTATAGTGGAAAGACCATAGTGGAAAGACTGTAGTGGACAGAATAAAGTGGAGACTATAGTGGAAAGACTAAAGTGGACAGAGAATAGTGGAAAGATTAAAGTGGACAGACTATAGTGGAAAGATTATAGTGGAAAGACTGTAGTGGACAGAATAAAGTGGAGACTATAGTGGAAAGACTAAAGTGGAAAGACTAAAGTGGACAGACTATAGTGGAAAGACTATAGTGGAAAGACTGTAGTTGACAGAATAAAGTGGAGACTATAGTGGAAAGACTAAAGTGGACAGAGAATAGTGGAAAGACTAAAGTGGACAGACTACAGTGGAAAGACTATAGTGGAAAGAATGTAGTGGACAGAATAAAATGGAGACTATAGTGGAAAGACTAAAGTAGACAGAGAATAGTGGAAAGACTAAAGTGGAAAGACTGTAGTGGACAAAATAAAGTGGAGACTATAGTGGAAAGACTAAAGTGGAAAGACTAAAGTGGACAGACTATAGTGGAAAGACTATAGTGGTAAGACTGTAGTTGACAGAATAAAGTGGAGACTATAGTGGAAAGACTAAAGTAGACAGAGAATAGTGGAAAGACTAAAGTGGAAATACTGTAGTGGACAGAATAAAGTGGAGACTATAGTGGAAAGACTAAAGTAGACAGAGAATAGTGGAAAGATTAAAGTGGAAAGACTGTAGTGGACAAAATAAAGTGGAGACTATAGTGAAAAGACTAAAGTGGAAAGACTAAAGTGGACAGACTATAGTGGAAAGACTATAGTGAAAAGACTGTAGTGGACAGAATAAAGTGGAGACTATAGTGGAAAGACTAAAGTGGACAGAGAATAGTGGAAAGACTAAAGTGGACAGACTATAGTGGAAAGACTATAGTGGAAAGACTGTAGTGGACAGAATAAAGTGGAGACTATAGTGGAAAGACTAAAGTGGACAGAGAATAGTGGAAAGACTAAAGTGGACAGATTATAGTGGAAAGTCTATAGTGGAAAGACTGTAGTGGACAGAATAAAGTGGAGACTATAGTGGAAAGAATAAAGTGGACAGAGAATAGTGGAAAGACTAAAGTGGACAGACTATAGTGGAAAGACTATAGTGGACAGACTAAAGTGGAAAGACTAAAGTGGAAAGACTAAAGTGGACAGACTATAGTGGAAAGACTATAGTGGAAAGACTGTAGTGGACAAAATAAAGTGGAGAGTATAGTGGAAAGACTAAAGTGGACAGAGAATAGTGGAAAGTCTAAAGTGGACAGACTATAGTGGAAAGACTGTAGTGGACAGAATAAAGTGGAGACTATAGTGGAAAGACTAAAGTAGACAGAGAATAGTGGAAAGACTAAAGTGGAAAGACTGTAGTGGACAAAATAAAGTGGAGACTATAGTGGAAAGACTAAAGTGGAAAGACTAAAGTGGAAAGACTATAGTGGAAAGACTATCGTGGAAAGACTATAGTGGAAAGACTATAGTGGAAAGACTGTAGTGGACAGAATAAAGTGGAGACTATAGTGGAAAGACTAAAGTGGACAGAGAATAGTGGAAAGACTAAAGTGGACAGACTATAGTGGAAAGACTATAGTGGAAAGACTGTAGTGGACAGAATAAAGTGGAGACTATAGTGGAAAGACTGAATTGGAAAGACTAAAGTGGATAGACTATAGTGGAAAGAATAAGTGGACAGACTAAAGTGGAAAAACTAAAGTGGAAAGACTAAAGTGGACAGACTATAAAGGAAAGACTATAGTGTAAAGACTATAGTGGACAGAATAAAGTGGAGAATATAGTGGACAGAATAAAGTGGAAAGACTAAAGTGGAAAGACTAAAGTGGATATACTATAGTGGAAAGTCAATAGTGGAAAGACTGTAGTGGACAGAATAAAGTGGAGACTATAGTGGAAAGACTAAAGTGGACAGAGAATAGTGGAAAGACTAAAGTGGACAGACTATAGTGGAAAGACTGTGGTGGAAAGACTAAAGTGGACAGACTATAGTGGAAAGACTATAGTGGAAAGACTGTAGTGTACAGAATAAAGTGGAGACTATAGTGGAAAGACTAAAGTGGACAGAGAATAGTGGAAAGACTAAAGTGGACAGACTATAGTGGAAAGACTAAAGTAGACAGAAAATAGTGGAAAGACTAAAGTGGAAAGACTGTAGTGGACAGAATAAAGTGGAGACTATAGTGGAAAGACTAAAGTAGACAGAGAATAGTGGAAAGACTAAAGTGGAAAGACTGTAGTGGACAAAATAAAGTGGAGACTATAGTGGAAAGACTAAAGTGGAAAGACTAAAGTGGACAGACTATAGTGGAAAGACTATAGTGAAAAGACTGTAGTGGACAGAATAAAGTGGAGACTATAGTGGAAAGACTAAAGTGGACAGAGAATAGTGGAAAGACTAAAGTGGACAGACTATAGTGGAAAGACTATAGTGGAAAGACTGTAGTGGACAGAATAAAGTGGAGACTATAGTGGAAAGACTAAAGTGGACAGAGAATAGTGGAAAGACTAAAGTGGACAGACTATAGTGGAAAGACTATAGTGGAAATACTGTAGTGGACAGAATAAAGTAGAGACTATAGTGGAAAGACTAAAGTGGACAGAGAATAGTGGAAAGACTAAAGTGGACAGGCTAAAGTGGAAAGATTAAAGTGGAAAGACTAAAGTGGACAGAGAATAGTGGAAAGACTAAAGTGGACAGACTATAGTGGAAAGACCATAGTGGAAAGACTGTAGTGGACAGAATAAAGTGGAGACTATAGTGGAAAGACTAAAGTGGACAGAGAATAGTGGAAAGATTAAAGTGGACAGACTATAGTGGAAAGATTATAGTGGAAAGACTGTAGTGGACAGAATAAAGTGGAGACTATAGTGGAAAGACTAAAGTGGAAAGACTAAAGTGGACAGACTATAGTGGAAAGACTATAGTGGAAAGACTGTAGTTGACAGAATAAAGTGGAGACTATAGTGGAAAGACTAAAGTGGACAGAGAATAGTGGAAAGACTAAAGTGGACAGACTATAGTGGAAAGACTGTGGTGGAAAGACTAAAGTGGACAGACTATAGTGGAAAGACTATAGTGGAAAGACTGTAGTGTACAGAATAAAGTGGAGACTATAGTGGAAAGACTAAAGTGGACAGAGAATAGTGGAAAGACTAAAGTGGACAGACTATAGTGGAAAGACTAAAGTAGACAGAAAATAGTGGAAAGACTAAAGTGGAAAGACTGTAGTGGACAGAATAAAGTGGAGACTATAGTGGAAAGACTAAAGTAGACAGAGAATAGTGGAAAGACTAAAGTGGAAAGACTGTAGTGGACAAAATAAAGTGGAGACTATAGTGGAAAGACTAAAGTGGAAAGACTAAAGTGGACAGACTATAGTGGAAAGACTATAGTGAAAAGACTGTAGTGGACAGAATAAAGTGGAGACTATAGTGGAAAGACTAAAGTGGACAGAGAATAGTGGAAAGACTAAAGTGGACAGACTATAGTGGAAAGACTATAGTGGAAAGACTGTAGTGGACAGAATAAAGTGGAGACTATAGTGGAAAGACTAAAGTGGACAGAGAATAGTGGAAAGACTAAAGTGGACAGACTATAGTGGAAAGACTAAAGTAGACAGAAAATAGTGGAAAGACTAAAGTGGAAAGACTGTAGTGGACAGAATAAAGTGGAGACTATAGTGGAAAGACTAAAGTAGACAGAGAATAGTGGAAAGACTAAAGTGGAAAGACTGTAGTGGACAAAATAAAGTGGAGACTATAGTGGAAAGACTAAAGTGGAAAGACTAAAGTGGACAGACTATAGTGGAAAGACTATAGTGAAAAGACTGTAGTGGACAGAATAAAGTGGAGACTATAGTGGAAAGACTAAAGTGGACAGAGAATAGTGGAAAGACTAAAGTGGACAGACTATAGTGGAAAGACTATAGTGGAAAGACTGTAGTGGACAGAATAAAGTGGAGACTATAGTGGAAAGACTAAAGTGGACAGAGAATAGTGGAAAGACTAAAGTGGACAGACTATAGTGGAAAGACTATAGTGGAAATACTGTAGTGGACAGAATAAAGTAGAGACTATAGTGGAAAGACTAAAGTGGACAGAGAATAGTGGAAAGACTAAAGTGGACAGGCTAAAGTGGAAAGATTAAAGTGGAAAGACTAAAGTGGACAGACTATAGTGGAAAGACTATAGTGGAAAGACTGTATTGGACAGAATAAAGTGGAGAGTATAATGGAAAGACTAAAGTGGACAGAGAATAGTGGAAAGACTAAAGTGGACAGAATATAGTGGAAAGACTATAGTGGAAAGACTGTAGTGGACAGAATAAAGTGGAGACTATAATGGAAAGACTAAAGTAGACAGAGAATAGTGGAAAGACTAAAATGGAAAGACTGTAGTGGACAAAATAAAGTGGAGACTATAGTGGAAAGACTAAAGTGGAAAGACTAAAGTGGAAAGACTAAAGTGGAAAGACTATAGTGGAAAGACTGTAGTGGACAGAATAGAGTGGAGACTATAGTGGAAAGACTAAAGTGGACAGAGAATAGTGGAAAGACTAAAGTGGACAGACTATAGTGGAAAGACTGTAGTGGACAGAATAAAGTGGAGACTATAGTGGAAAGACTGAATTGGAAAGACTAAAGTGGATAGACTATAGTGGAAAGAATAAGTGGACAGACTAAAGTGGAAAAACTAAAGTGGAAAGACTAAAGTGGACAGACTATAGAGGAAAGACTATAGTGGAAAGACTGTAGTGGAGAGAATAAAGTGGAGAATATAGTGGACAGAATAAAGTGGAGAGTATAGTGGAAAGACTAAAGTGGACAGAGAATAGTGGAAAGACTAAAGTGGACAGACTATAGTGGAAAGACTATAGTGGAAAGACTGTAGTGGACAGAATAAAGTGGAGACTATAGTGGAAAGACTAAAGTGGACAGAGAATAGTGGAAAGACTAAAGTGGACAGATTATAGTGGAAAGTCTATAGTGGAAAGACTGTAGTGGACAGAATAAAGTGGAGACTATAGTGGAAAGAATAAAGTGGACAGAGAATAGTGGAAAGACTAAAGTGGACAGACTATAGTGGAAAGACTATAGTGGACAGACTAAAGTGGAAAGACTAAAGTGGAAAGACTAAAGTGGACAGACTATAGTGGAAAGACTATAGTGGAAAGACTGTAGTGGACAAAATAAAGTGGAGAGTATAGTGGAAAGACTAAAGTGGACAGAGAATAGTGGAAAGTCTAAAGTGGACAGACTATAGTGGAAAGACTGTAGTGGACAGAATAAAGTGGAGACTATAGTGGAAAGACTAAAGTAGACAGAGAATAGTGGAAAGACTAAAGTGGAAAGACTGTAGTGGACAAAATAAAGTGGAGACTATAGTGGAAAGACTAAAGTGGAAAGACTAAAGTGGAAAGACTATAGTGGAAAGACTATCGTGGAAAGACTATAGTGGAAAGACTATAGTGGAAAGACTGTAGTGGACAGAATAAAGTGGAGACTATAGTGGAAAGACTAAAGTGGACAGACTAAAGTGGAAAGACTATAGTGGAAAGACTATCGTGGAAAGACTATAGTGGAAAGACTATAGTGGAAAGACTGTAGTGGACAGAATAAAGTGGAGACTATAGTGGAAAGACTAAAGTGGACAGAGAATAGTGGAAAGACTAAAGTGGACAGACTATAGTGGAAAGACTATAGTGGAAAGACTGTAGTGGACAGAATAAAGTGGAGAATAAAGTGGACAGAATAAAGTGGAGACTATAGTGGAAAGACAAAAGTGGACAGAGAATAGTGGAAAGACTAAAGTGGACAGACTATAGTGGAAAGACTGTGGTGGAAAGACTAAAGTGGACAGACTATAGTGGAAAGACTATAGTGGAAAGACTGTAGTGTACAGAATAAAGTGGAGACTATAGTGGAAAGACTAAAGTGGACAGAGAATAGTGGAAAGACTAAAGTGGACAGACTATAGTGGAGAGACTAAAGTAGACAGAAAATAGTGGAAAGACTAAAGTGGAAAGACTGTAGTGGACAGAATAAAGTGGAGACTATAGTGGAAAGACTAAAGTAGACAGAGAATAGTGGAAAGACTAAAGTGGAAAGACTGTAGTGGACAAAATAAAGTGGAGACTATAGTGGAAAGACTAAAGTGGAAAGACTAAAGTGGACAGACAATAGTGGAAAGACTATAGTGAAAAGACTGTAGTGGACAGAATAAAGTGGAGACTATAGTGGAAAGACTAAAGTGGACAGAGAATAGTGGAAAGACTAAAGCGGACAGACTATAGTGGAAAGACTATAATGGAAAGACTGTAGTGGACAGAATAAAGTGGAGACTATAGTGGAAAGACTAAAGTGGACAGAGAATAGTGGAAAGACTAAAGTGGACAGATTATAGTGGAAAGTCTATAGTGGAAAGACTGTAGTGGACAGAATAAAGTGGAGACTGTAGTGGAAAGAATAAAGTGGACAGAGAATAGTGGAAAGACTAAAGTGGACAGACTATAGTGGAAAGACTATAGTGGACAGGCTAAAGTGGAAAGACTAAGTGGAAAGACTAAAGTGGACAGACTATAGTGGAAAGACTATAGTGGAAAGACTGTAGTGGACAAAATAAAGTGGAGAGTATAGTGGAAAGACTAAAGTGGACCGAGAATAGTGGAAAGTTTAAAGTGGACAGACTATAGTGGAAAGACTATAGTGGAAAGACTGTAGTGGACAGAATAAAGTGGAGACTATAGTGGAAAGACTAAAGTAGACAGAGATTAGTGGAAAGACTAAAGTGGAAAGACTGTAGTGGACAAAATAAAGTGGAGACTATAGTGGAAAGACTAAAGTGGAAAGACTAAAGTGGAAAGACTATAGTGGAAAGACTATAGTGGAAAGACTGTAGTGGACAGAATAAAGTGGAGACTATAGTGGAAAGACTAAAGTGGACAGAGAATAGTGGAAAGACTAAAGTGGACAGACTATAGTGGAAAGACTATAGTGGAAAGACTGTAGTGGACAGAATAAAGTGGAGACCATAGTGGAAAGACTGAATTGGAAAGACTAAAGTGGATAGACTATAGTGGAAAAAATAAGTGGACAGACTAAAGTGGAAAAACTAAAGTGGACAGAGAATAGTGGAAAGACTAAAGTGGACAGACTATAGTGGAAAGACTATAGTGGAAAGACTGTAGTGTACAGAATAAAGTGGAGACTATAGTGGAAAGACTAAAGTGGACAGAGAATAGTGGAAAGACTAAAGTGGACAGACTATAGTGGAAAGACTAAAGTAGACAGAAAATAGTGGAAAGACTAAAGTGGAAAGACTGTAGTGGACAGAATAAAGTGGAGACTATAGTGGAAAGACTAAAGTAGACAGAGAATAGTGGAAAGACTAAAGTGGAAAGACTGTAGTGGACAAAATAAAGTGCAGACTATAGTGGAAAGACTAAAGTAGAAAGACTAAAGTGGACAGACAATAGTGGAAAGACTATAGTGAAAAGACTGTAGTGGACAGAATAAAGTGGAGACTATAGTGGAAAGACTAAAGTGGACAGAGAATAGTGGAAAGACTAAAGTGGACAGACTATAGTGGAAAGACTATAGTGGAAAGACTGTAGTGGACAGAATAAAGTGGAGACTATAGTGGAAAGACTAAAGTGGACAGAGAATAGTGGAAAGACTAAAGTGGACAGATTATAGTGGAAAGTCTATAGTGGAAAGACTGTAGTGGACAGAATAAAGTGGAGACTGTAGTGGAAAGAATAAAGTGGACAGAGAATAGTGGAAAGACTAAAGTGGACAGACTATAGTGGAAAGACTATAGTGGACAGGCTAAAGTGGAAAGACTAAGTGGAAAGACTAAAGTGGACAGACTATAGTGGAAAGACTATAGTGGAAAGACTGTAGTGGACAAAATAAAGTGGAGAGTATAGTGGAAAGACTAAAGTGGACAGAGAATAGTGGAAAGTTTAAAGTGGACAGACTATAGTGGAAAGACTATAGTGGAAAGACTGTAGTGGACAGAATAAAGTGGAGACTATAGTGGAAAGACTAAAGTAGACAGAGATTAGTGGAAAGACTAAAGTGGAAAGACTGTAGTGGACAAAATAAAGTGGAGACTATAGTGGAAAGACTAAAGTGGAAAGACTAAAGTGGAAAGACTATAGTGGAAAGACTATAGTGGAAAGACTGTAGTGGACAGAATAAAGTGGAGACTATAGTGGAAAGACTAAAGTGGACAGAGAATAGTGGAAAGACTAAAGTGGACAGACTATAGTGGAAAGACTAAAGTAGACAGAAAATAGTGGAAAGACTAAAGTGGAAAGACTGTAGTGGACAGAATAAAGTGGAGACTATAGTGGAAAGACTAAAGTAGACAGAGAATAGTGGAAAGACTAAAGTGGAAAGACTGTAGTGGACAAAATAAAGTGGAGACTATAGTGGAAAGACTAAAGTGGAAAGACTAAAGTGGACAGACAATAGTGGAAGGACTATAGTGAAAAGACTGTAGTGGACAGAATAAAGTGGAGACTATAGTGGAAAGACTAAAGTGGACAGAGAATAGTGGAAAGACTAAAGTGGACAGACTATAGTGGAAAGACTATAGTGGAAAGACTGTAGTGGACAGAATAAAGTGGAGACTATAGTGGAAAGACTAAAGTGGACAGAGAATAGTGGAAAGACTAAAGTGGACAGATTATAGTGGAAAGTCTATAGTGGAAAGACTGTAGTGGACAGAATAAAGTGGAGACTGTAGTGGAAAGAATAAAGTGGACAGAGAATAGTGGAAAGACTAAAGTGGACAGACTATAGTGGAAAGACTATAGTGGACAGGCTAAAGTGGAAAGACTAAGTGGAAAGACTAAAGTGGACAGACTATAGTGGAAAGACTATAGTGGAAAGACTGTAGTGGACAAAATAAAGTGGAGAGTATAGTGGAAAGACTAAAGTGGACAGAGAATAGTGGAAAGTTTAAAGTGGACAGACTATAGTGGAAAGACTATAGTGAAAAGACTGTAGTGGACAGAATAAAGTGGAGACTATAGTGGAAAGACTAAAGTAGACAGAGATTAGTGGAAAGACTAAGGTGGAAAGACTGTAGTGGACAAAATAAAGTGGAGACTATAGTGGAAAGACTAAAGTGGAAAGACTAAAGTGGAAAGACTATAGTGGAAAGACTATAGTGGAAAGACTGTAGTGGACAGAATAAAGTGGAGACTATAGTGGAAAGACTAAAGTGGACAGAGAATAGTGGAAAGACTAAAGTGGACAGACTATAGTGGAAAGACTATAGTGGAAAGACTGTAGTGGACAGAATAAAGTGGAGACCATAGTGGAAAGACTGAATTGGAAAGACTAAAGTGGAAAGACTAAAGTGGAAAGACTGTAGTGGACAAAATAAAGTGGAGACTATAGTGGAAAGACTAAAGTGGAAAGACTAAAGTGGAAAGACTATAGTGGAAAGACTATCGTGGAAAGACTATAGTGGAAAGACTATAGTGGAAAGACTGTAGTGGACAGAATAAAGTGGAGACTATAGTGGAAAGACTAAAGTAGACAGAGAATAGTGGAAAGACTAAAGTGGAAATACTGTAGTGGACAGAATAAAGTGGAGACTATAGTGGAAAGACTAAAGTAGACAGAGAATAGTGGAAAGACTAAAGTGGAAAGACTGTAGTGGACAAAATAAAGTGGAGACTATAGTGAAAAGACTAAAGTGGAAAGACTAAAGTGGACAGACTATAGTGGAAAGACTATAGTGAAAAGACTGTAGCGGACAGAATAAAGTGGAGACTATAGTGGAAAGACTAAAGTGGACAGAGAATAGTGGAAAGACTAAAGTGGACAGACTATAGTGGAAAGACTATAGTGGAAAGACTGTAGTGGACAGAATAAAGTGGAGACTATAGTGGAAAGACTAAAGTGGACAGAGAATAGTGGAAAGACTAAACTGGACAGATTATAGTGGAAAGTCTATAGTGGAAAGACTGTAGTGGACAGAATAAAGTGGAGACTATAGTGGAAAGAATAAAGTGGACAGAGAATAGTGGAAAGACTAAAGTGGACAGACTATAGTGGAAAGACTATAGTGGACAGACTAAAGTGGAAAGACTAAAGTGGAAAGACTAAAGTGTACAGACTATAGTGGAAAGACTATAGTGGAAAGACTGTAGTGGACAAAATAAAGTGGAGAGTATAGTGGAAAGACTAAAGTGGACAGAGAATAGTGGAAAGTCTAAAGTGGAAAGACTGTAGTGGACAGAATAAAGTGGAGACTATAGTGGAAAGACTAAAGTAGACAGAGAATAGTGGAAAGACTAAAGTGGAAAGACTGTAGTGGACAAAATAAAGTGGAGACTATAGTGGAAAGACTAAAGTGGAAAGACTAAAGTGGAAAGACTATAGTGGAAAGACTAAAGTGGACAGACTATAGTGGAAAGACTATAGTGGAAAGACTATAGTGGAAAGACTGTAGTGGACAGAATAAAGTGGAGACTATAGTGGAAAGACTAAAGTGGACAGAGAATAGTGGAAAGACTAAAGTGGACAGATTATAGTGGAAAGTCTATAGTGGAAAGACTGTAGTGGACAGAATAAAGTGGAGACTATAGTGGAAAGAATAAAGTGGACAGAGAATAGTGGAAAGACTAAAGTGGACAGACTATAGTGGAAAGACTATAGTGGACAGACTAAAGTGGTAAGACTAAAGTGGAAAGACTAAAGTGGACAGACTATAGTGGAAAGACTATAGTGGAAAGACTGTAGTGGACAAAATAAAGTGGAGAGTATAGTGGAAAGACTAAAGTGGACAGAGAATAGTGGAAAGTCTAAAATGGACAGACTATAGTGGAAAGACTGTAGTGGACAGAATAAAGTGGAGACTATAGTGGAAAGACTAAAGTAGACAGAGAATAGTGGAAAGACTATAGTGGAAAGACTATCGTGGAAAGACTATAGTGGAAAGACTATAGTGGACAGACTAAAGTGGAAAGACTAAAGTGGAAAGACTAAAGTGTACAGACTATAGTGGAAAGACTATAGTGGAAAGACTGTAGTGGACAAAATAAAGTGGAGAGTATAGTGGAAAGACTAAAGTGGACAGAGAATAGTGGAAAGTCTAAAGTGGACAGACTATAGTGGAAAGACTGTAGTGGACAAAATAAAGTGGAGACTATAGTGGAAAGACTAAAGTAGACAGAGAATAGTGGAAAGACTAAAGTGGAAAGACTGTAGTGGACAAAATAAAGTGGAGACTATAGTGGAAAGACTAAAGTGGAAAGACTAAAGTGGAAAGACTATAGTGGAAAGACTATCGTGGAAAGACTATAGTGGAAAGACTATCGTGGAAAGACTATAGTGGAAAGACTATAGTGGAAAGACTGTAGTGGACAGAATAAAGTGGAGACTATAGTGGAAAGACTAAAGTGGACAGAGAATAGTGGAAAGACTAAAGTGGACAGACTATAGTGGAAAGACTGTAGTGGACAGAATAAAGTGGAGACTATAGTGGAAAGACTGAATTGGAAAGACTAAAGTGGATAGACTATAGTGGAAAGAATAAGTGGACAGACTAAAGTGGAAAAACTAAAGTGGAAAGACTAAAGTGGACAGACTATAGAGGAAAGACTATAGTGGAAAGACTGTAGTGGACAGAATAAAGTGGACAGAATAAAGTGGAAAGACTAAAGTGGAAAGACTAAAGTGGATATACTATAGTGGAAAGTCAATAGTGGAAAGACTGTAGTGGACAGAATAAAGTGGAGACTATAGTGGAAAGACTAAAGTGGACAGAGAATAGTGGAAAGACTAAAGTGGACAGACTATAGTGGAAAGACTGTGGTGGAAAGACTAAAGTGGACAGACTATAGTGGAAAGACTATAGTGGAAAGACTGTAGTGTACAGAATAAAGTGGAGACTATAGTGGAAAGACTAAAGTGGACAGAGAATAGTGGAAAGACTAAAGTGGACAGACTATAGTGGAAAGACTAAAGTAGACAGAAAATAGTGGAAAGACTAAAGTGGAAAGACTGTAGTGGACAGAATAAAGTGGAGACTATAGTGGAAAGACTAAAGTAGACAGAGAATAGTGGAAAGACTAAAGTGGAAAGACTGTAGTGGACAAAATAAAGTGGAGACTATAGTGGAAAGACTAAAGTGGAAAGACTAAAGTGGACAGACAATAGTGGAAAGACTATAGTGAAAAGACTGTAGTGGACAGAATAAAATGGAGACTATAGTGGAAAGACTAAAGTGGACAGAGAATAGTGGAAAGACTAAAGTGGACAGACTATAGTGGAAAGACTATAGTGGAAAGACTGTAGTGGACAGAATAAAGTGGAGACTATAGTGGAAAGACTAAAGTGGACAGAGAATAGTGGAAAGACTAAAGTGGACAGATTATAGTGGAAAGTCTATAGTGGAAAGACTGTAGTGGACAGAATAAAGTGGAGACTGTAGTGGAAAGAATAAAGTGGACAGAGAATAGTGGAAAGACTAAAGTGGACAGACTATAGTGGAAAGACTATAGTGGACAGGCTAAAGTGGAAAGACTAAGTGGAAAGACTAAAGTGGACAGACTATAGTGGAAAGACTATAGTGGAAAGACTGTAGTGGACAAAATAAAGTGGAGAGTATAGTGGAAAGACTAAAGTGGACAGAGAATAGTGGAAAGTTTAAAGTGGACAGACTATAGTGGAAAGACTATAGTGGAAAGACTGTAGTGGACAGAATAAAGTGGAGACTATAGTGGAAAGACTAAAGTAGACAGAGATTAGTGGAAAGACTAAAGTGGAAAGACTGTAGTGGACAAAATAAAGTGGAGACTATAGTGGAAAGACTAAAGTGGAAAGACTAAAGTGGAAAGACTATGGTGGAAAGACTATAGTGGAAAGACTGTAGTGGACAGAATAAAGTGGAGACTATAGTGGAAAGACTAAAGTGGACAGAGAATAGTGGAAAGACTAAAGTGGACAGACTATAGTGGAAAGACTAAAGTAGACAGAAAATAGTGGAAAGACTAAAGTGGAAAGACTGTAGTGGACAGAATAAAGTGGAGACTATAGTGGAAAGACTAAAGTAGACAGAGAATAGTGGAAAGACTAAAGTGGAAAGACTGTAGTGGACAAAATAAAGTGGAGACTATAGTGGAAAGACTATAGTGGAAAGACTAAAGTGGACAGAGAATAGTGGAAAGACTAAAGTGGACAGACTATAGTGGAAAGACTATAGTGGAAAGACTGTAGTGGACAGAATAAAGTGGAGACTATAGTGGAAAGACTAAAGTGGACAGAGAATAGTGGAAAGACTAAAGTGGACAGATTATAGTGGAAAGTCTATAGTGGAAAGACTGTAGTGGACAGAATAAAGTGGAGACTGTAGTGGAAAGAATAAAGTGGACAGAGAATAGTGGAAAGACTAAAGTGGACAGACTATAGTGGAAAGACTATAGTGGACAGGCTAAAGTGGAAAGACTAAGTGGAAAGACTAAAGTGGACAGACTATAGTGGAAAGACTATAGTGGAAAGACTGTAGTGGACAAAATAAAGTGGAGAGTATAGTGGAAAGACTAAAGTGGACAGAGAATAGTGGAAAGTTTAAAGTGGACAGACTATAGTGGAAAGACTATAGTGGAAAGACTGTAGTGGACAGAATAAAGTGGAGACTATAGTGGAAAGACTAAAGTAGACAGAGATTAGTGGAAAGACTAAAGTGGAAAGACTGTAGTGGACAAAATAAAGTGGAGACTATAGTGGAAAGACTAAAGTGGAAAGACTAAAGTGGAAAGACTATAGTGGAAAGACTATAGTGGAAAGACTGTAGTGGACAGAATAAAGTGGAGACTATAGTGGAAAGACTAAAGTGGACAGAGAATAGTGGAAAGACTAAAGTGGACAGACTATAGTTGAAAGACTATAGTGGAAAGACTGTAGTGGACAGAATAAAGTGGAGACCATAGTGGAAAGACTGAATTGGAAAGACTAAAGTGGAAAGACTAAAGTGGAAAGACTGTAGTGGACAAAATAAAGTGGAGACTATAGTGGAAAGACTAAAGTGGAAAGACTAAAGTGGAAAGACTATAGTGGAAAGACTATCGTGGAAAGACTATAGTGGAAAGACTATAGTGGAAAGACTGTAGTGGACAGAATAAAGTGGAGACTATAGTGGAAAGACTAAAGTAGACAGAGAATAGTGGAAAGACTAAAGTGGAAATACTGTAGTGGACAGAATAAAGTGGAGACTATAGTGGAAAGACTAAAGTAGACAGAGAATAGTGGAAAGACTAAAGTGGAAAGACTGTAGTGGACAAAATAAAGTGGAGACTATAGTGAAAAGACTAAAGTGGAAAGACTAAAGTGGACAGACTATAGTGGAAAGACTATAGTGAAAAGACTGTAGCGGACAGAATAAAGTGGAGACTATAGTGGAAAGACTAAAGTGGACAGAGAATAGTGGAAAGACTAAAGTGGACAGACTATAGTGGAAAGACTATAGTGGAAAGACTGTAGTGGACAGAATAAAGTGGAGACTATAGTGGAAAGACTAAAGTGGACAGAGAATAGTGGAAAGACTAAAGTGGACAGATTATAGTGGAAAGTCTATAGTGGAAAGACTGTAGTGGACAGAATAAAGTGGAGACTATAGTGGAAAGAATAAAGTGGACAGAGAATAGTGGAAAGACTAAAGTGGACAGACTATAGTGGAAAGACTATAGTGGACAGACTAAAGTGGAAAGACTAAAGTGGAAAGACTAAAGTGTACAGACTATAGTGGAAAGACTATAGTAGAAAGACTGTAGTGGACAAAATAAAGTGGAGAGTATAGTGGAAAGACTAAAGTGGACAGAGAATAGTGGAAAGTCTAAAGTGGACAGACTATAGTGGAAAGACTGTAGTGGACAGAATAAAGTGGAGACTATAGTGGAAAGACTAAAGTAGACAGAGAATAGTGGAAAGACTAAAGTGGAAAGACTGTAGTGGACAAAATAAAGTGGAGACTATTGTGGAAAGACTAAAGTGGAAAGACTAAAGTGGAAAGACTATAGTGGAAAGACTATCGTGGAAAGACTATAGTGGAAAGACTATAGTGGAAAGACTGTAGTGGACAGAATAAAGTGGAGACTATAGTGGAAAGACTAAAGTGGACAGAGAATAGTGGAAAGACTAAAGTGGACAGACTATAGTGGAAAGACTGTAGTGGACAGAATAAAGTCGAGACTATAGTGGAAAGACTGAATTGGAAAGACTAAAGTGGATAGACTATAGTGGAAAGAATAAGTGGACAGACTAAAGTGGAAAAACTAAAGTGGAAAGACTAAAGTGGACAGACTATAGAGGAAAGACTATAGTGGAAAGACTGTAGTGGAGAGAATAAAGTGGAGAATATAGTGGACAGAATAAAGTGGAGAGTATAGTGGAAAGACTAAAGTGGACAGAGAATAGTGGAAAGACTAAAGTGGACAGACTATAGTGGAAAGACTATAGTGGAAAGACTGTAGTGGACAGAATAAAGTGGAGACTATAGTGGAAAGACTAAAGTGGACAGAGAATAGTGGAAAGACTAAAGTGGACAGATTATAGTGGAAAGTCTATAGTGGAAAGACTGTAGTGGACAGAATAAAGTGGAGACTATAGTGGAAAGAATAAAGTGGACAGAGAATAGTGGAAAGACTAAAGTGGACAGACTATAGTGGAAAGACTATAGTGGACAGACTAAAGTGGAAAGACTAAAGTGGAAAGACTAAAGTGGACAGACTATAGTGGAAAGACTATAGTGGAAAGACTGTAGTGGACAAAATAAAGTGGAGAGTATAGTGGAAAGACTAAAGTGGACAGAGAATAGTGGAAAGTCTAAAATGGACAGACTATAGTGGAAAGACTGTAGTGGACAGAATAAAGTGGAGACTATAGTGGAAAGACTAAAGTAGACAGAGAATAGTGGAAAGACTAAAGTGGAAAGACTGTAGTGGACAAAATAAAGTGGAGACTATAGTGGAAAGACTAAAGTGTAAAGACTGAAGTGGAAAGACTATAGTGGAAAGACTATCGTGGAAAGACTATAGTGGAAAGACTATAGTGGACAGACTAAAGTGGAAAGACTAAAGTGGAAAGACTAAAGTGTACTGACTATAGTGGAAAGACTATAGTGGAAAGACTGTAGTGGACAAAATAAAGTGGAGAGTATAGTGGAAAGACTAAAGTGGACAGAGAATAGTGGAAAGTCTAAAGTGGACAGACTATAGTGGAAAGACTGTAGTGGACAGAATAAAGTGGAGACTATAGTGGAAAGACTAAAGTAGACAGAGAATAGTGGAAAGACTAAAGTGGAAAGACTGTAGTGGACAAAATAAAGTGGAGACTATAGTGGAAAGACTAAAGTGGAAAGACTAAAGTGGAAAGACTATAGTGGAAAGACTATCGTGGAAAGACTATAGTGGAAAGACTATAGTGGAAAGACTGTAGTGGACAGAATAAAGTGGAGACTATAGTGGAAAGACTAAAGTGGACAGAGAATAGTGGAAAGACTAAAGTGGACAGACTATAGTGGAAAGACTGTAGTGGACAGAATAAAGTGGAGACTATAGTGGAAAGACTGAATTGGAAAGACTAAAGTGGATAGACTATAGTGGAAAGAATAAGTGGACAGACTAAAGTGGAAAAACTAAAGTGGAAAGACTAAAGTGGACAGACTATAGAGGAAAGACTATAGTGGAAAGACTGTAGTGGAGAGAATAAAGTGGAGAATATAGTGGACAGAATAAAGTGGAGAGTATAGTGGAAAGACTAAAGTGGACAGAGAATAGTGGAAAGACTAAAGTGGACAGACTATAGTGGAAAGACTATAGTGGAAAGACTGTAGTGGACAGAATAAAGTGGAGACTATAGTGGAAAGACTAAAGTGGACAGAGAATAGTGGAAAGACTAAAGTGGACAGATTATAGTGGAAAGTCTATAGTGGAAAGACTGTAGTGGACAGAATAAAGTGGAGACTATAGTGGAAAGAATAAAGTGGACAGAGAATAGTGGAAAGACTAAAGTGGACAGACTATAGTGGAAAGACTATAGTGGACAGACTAAAGTGGAAAGACTAAAGTGGAAAGACTAAAGTGGACAGACTATAGTGGAAAGACTATAGTGGAAAGACTGTAGTGGACAAAATAAAGTGGAGAGTATAGTGGAAAGACTAAAGTGGACAGAGAATAGTGGAAAGTCTAAAATGGACAGACTATAGTGGAAAGACTGTAGTGGACAGAATAAAGTGGAGACTATAGTGGAAAGACTAAAGTAGACAGAGAATAGTGGAAAGACTAAAGTGGAAAGACTGTAGTGGACAAAATAAAGTGGAGACTATAGTGGAAAGACTAAAGTGGAAAGACTGAAGTGGAAAGACTATAGTGGAAAGACTATCGTGGAAAGACTATAGTGGAAAGACTATAGTGGAAAGACTGTAGTGGACAGAATAAAGTGGAGACTATAGTGGAAAGACTAAAGTGGACAGAGAATAGTGGAAAGACTAAAGTGGACAGACTATAGTGGAAAGACTATAGTGGAAAGACTGTAATGGACAGAATAAAGTGGAGACTATAGTGGAAAGACTGAATTGGAAAGACTAAAGTGGATAGACTATAGTGGAAAGAATAAGTGGACAGACTAAAGTGGAAAAACTAAAGTGGAAAGACTAAAGTGGACAGACTATAGAGGAAAGACTATAGTGGAAAGACTGTAGTGGACAGAATAAAGTGGAGAATATAGTGGACAGAATAAAGTGGAAAGACTAAAGTGGAAAGACTAAAGTGGATATACTATAGTGGAAAGTCAATAGTGGAAAGACTGTAGTGGACAGAATAAAGTGGAGACTATAGTGGAAAGACTAAAGTAGACAGAGAATAGTGGAAAGACTAAAGTGGAAAGACTGTAGTGGACAAAATAAAGTGGAGACTATAGTGGAAAGACTAAAGTGTAAAGACTGAAGTGGAAAGACTATAGTGGACAGACTATAGTGGAAAGACTATAGTGGAAAGACTGTAGTGGACAAAATAAAGTGGAGAGTATAGTGGAAAGACTAAAGTGGACAGAGAATAGTGGAAAGTTTAAAGTGGACAGACTATAGTGGAAAGACTATAGTGGAAAGACTGTAGTGGACAGAATAAAGTGGAGACTATAGTGGAAAGACTAAAGTAGACAGAGATTAGTGGAAAGACTAAAGTGGAAAGACTGTAGTGGACAAAATAAAGTGGAGACTATAGTGGAAAGACTAAAGTGGAAAGACTAAAGTGGAAAGACTATGGTGGAAAGACTATAGTGGAAAGACTGTAGTGGACAGAATAAAGTGGAGACTATAGTGGAAAGACTAAAGTGGACAGAGAATAGTGGAAAGACTAAAGTGGACAGACTATAGTGGAAAGACTATAGTGGAAAGACTGTAGTGGACAGAATAAAGTGGAGACCATAGTGGAAAGACTGAATTGGAAAGACTAAAGTGGATAGACTATAGTGGAAAAAATAAGTGGACAGACTAAAGTGGAAAAACTAAAGTGGACAGAGAATAGTGGAAAGACTAAAGTGGACAGACTATAGTGGAAAGACTATAGTGGAAAGACTGTAGTGTACAGAATAAAGTGGAGACTATAGTGGAAAGACTAAAGTGGACAGAGAATAGTGGAAAGACTAAAGTGGACAGACTATAGTGGAAAGACTAAAGTAGACAGAAAATAGTGGAAAGACTAAAGTGGAAAGACTTTAGTGGACAGAATAAAGTGGAGACTATAGTGGAAAGACTAAAGTAGACAGAGAATAGTGGAAAGACTAAAGTGGAAAGACTGTAGTGGACAAAATAAAGTGGAGACTATAGTGGAAAGACTAAAGTGGAAAGACTAAAGTGGACAGACAATAGTGGAAAGACTATAGTGAAAAGACTGTAGTGGACAGAATAAAGTGGAGACTATAGTGGAAAGACTAAAGTGGACAGAGAATAGTGGAAAGACTAAAGTGGACAGACTATAGTGGAAAGACTATAGTGGAAAGACTGTAGTGGACAGAATAAAGTGGAGACTATAGTGGAAAGACTAAAGTGGACAGAGAATAGTGGAAAGACTAAAGTGGACAGATTATAGTGGAAAGTCTATAGTGGAAAGACTGTAGTGGACAGAATAAAGTGGAGACTGTAGTGGAAAGAATAAAGTGGACAGAGAATAGTGGAAAGACTAAAGTGGACAGACTATAGTGGAAAGACTATAGTGGACAGGCTAAAGTGGAAAGACTAAGTGGAAAGACTAAAGTGGACAGACTATAGTGGAAAGACTATAGTGGAAAGACTGTAGTGGACAAAATAAAGTGGAGAGTATAGTGGAAAGACTAAAGTGGACAGAGAATAGTGGAAAGTTTAAAGTGGACAGACTATAGTGGAAAGACTATAGTGGAAAGACTGTAGTGGACAGAATAAAGTGGAGACTATAGTGGAAAGACTAAAGTAGACAGAGATTAGTGGAAAGACTAAAGTGGAAAGACTGTAGTGGACAAAATAAAGTGGAGACTATAGTGGAAAGACTAAAGTGGAAAGACTAAAGTGGAAAGACTATAGTGGAAAGACTATAGTGGAAAGACTGTAGTGGACAGAATAAAGTGGAGACTATAGTGGAAAGACTAAAGTGGACAGAGAATAGTGGAAAGACTAAAGTGGACAGACTATAGTGGAAAGACTATAGTGGAAAGACTGTAGTGGACAGAATAAAGTGGAGACCATAGTGGAAAGACTGAATTGGAAAGACTAAAGTGGAAAGACTAAAGTGGAAAGACTGTAGTGGACAAAATAAAGTGGAGACTATAGTGGAAAGACTAAAGTGGAAAGACTAAAGTGGAAAGACTATAGTGGAAAGACTATCGTGGAAAGACTATAGTGGAAAGACTATAGTGGAAAGACTGTAGTGGACAGAATAAAGTGGAGACTATAGTGGAAAGACTAAAGTAGACAGAGAATAGTGGAAAGACTAAAGTGGAAATACTGTAGTGGACAGAATAAAGTGGAGACTATAGTGGAAAGACTAAAGTAGACAGAGAATAGTGGAAAGACTAAAGTGGAAAGACTGTAGTGGACAAATTAAAGTGGAGACTATAGTGAAAAGACTAAAGTGGAAAGACTAAAGTGGACAGACTATAGTGGAAAGACTATAGTGAAAAGACTGTAGCGGACAGAATAAAGTGGAGACTATAGTGGAAAGACTAAAGTGGACAGAGAATAGTGGAAAGACTAAAGTGGACAGACTATAGTGGAAAGACTATAGTGGAAAGACTGTAGTGGACAGAATAAAGTGGAGACTATAGTGGAAAGACTAAAGTGGACAGAGAATAGTGGAAAGACTAAAGTGGACAGATTATAGTGGAAAGTCTATAGTGGAAAGACTGTAGTGGACAGAATAAAGTGGAGACTATAGTGGAAAGAATAAAGTGGACAGAGAATAGTGGAAAGACTAAAGTGGACAGACTATAGTGGAAAGACTATAGTGGACAGACTAAAGTGGAAAGACTAAAGTGGAAAGACTAAAGTGTACAGACTATAGTGGAAAGACTATAGTGGAAAGACTGTAGTGGACAAAATAAAGTGGAGAGTAAAGTGGAAAGACTAAAGTGGACAGAGAATAGTGGAAAGTCTAAAGTGGACAGACTATAGTGGAAAGACTGTAGTGGACAGAATAAAGTGGAGACTATAGTGGAAAGACTAAAGTAGACAGAGAATAGTGGAAAGACTAAAGTGGAAAGACTGTAGTGGACAAAATAAAGTGGAGACTATTGTGGAAAGACTAAAGTGGAAAGACTAAAGTGGAAAGACTATAGTGGAAAGACTATCGTGGAAAGACTATAGTGGAAAGACTATAGTGGAAAGACTGTAGTGGACAGAATAAAGTGGAGACTATAGTGGAAAGACTAAAGTGGACAGAGAATAGTGGAAAGACTAAAGTGGACAGACTATAGTGGAAAGACTGTAGTGGACAGAATAAAGTCGAGACTATAGTGGAAAGACTGAATTGGAAAGACTAAAGTGGATAGACTATAGTGGAAAGAATAAGTGGACAGACTAAAGTGGAAAAACTAAAGTGGAAAGACTAAAGTGGACAGACTATAGAGGAAAGACTATAGTGGAAAGACTGTAGTGGAGAGAATAAAGTGGAGAATATAGTGGACAGAATAAAGTGGAGAGTATAGTGGAAAGACTAAAGTGGACAGAGAATAGTGGAAAGACTAAAGTGGACAGACTATAGTGGAAAGACTATAGTGGAAAGACTGTAGTGGACAGAATAAAGTGGAGACTATAGTGGAAAGACTAAAGTGGACAGAGAATAGTGGAAAGACTAAAGTGGACAGATTATAGTGGAAAGTCTATAGTGGAAAGACTGTAGTGGACAGAATAAAGTGGAGACTATAGTGGAAAGAATAAAGTGGACAGAGAATAGTGGAAAGACTAAAGTGGACAGACTATAGTGGAAAGACTATAGTGGACAGACTAAAGTGGAAAGACTAAAGTGGAAAGACTAAAGTGGACAGACTATAGTGGAAAGACTATAGTGGAAAGACTGTAGTGGACAAAATAAAGTGGAGAGTATAGTGGAAAGACTAAAGTGGACAGAGAATAGTGGAAAGTCTAAAATGGACAGACTATAGTGGAAAGACTGTAGTGGACAGAATAAAGTGGAGACTATAGTGGAAAGACTAAAGTAGACAGAGAATAGTGGAAAGACTAAAGTGGAAAGACTGTAGTGGACAAAATAAAGTGGAGACTATAGTGGAAAGACTAAAGTGTAAAGACTGAAGTGGAAAGACTATAGTGGAAAGACTATCGTGGAAAGACTATAGTGGAAAGACTATAGTGGACAGACTAAAGTGGAAAGACTAAAGTGGAAAGACTAAAGTGTACTGACTATAGTGGAAAGACTGTAGTGGACAAAATAAAGTGGAGAGTATAGTGGAAAGACTAAAGTGGACAGAGAATAGTGGAAAGTCTAAAGTGGACAGACTATAGTGGAAAGACTGTAGTGGACAGAATAAAGTGGAGACTATAGTGGAAAGACTAAAGTAGACAGAGAATAGTGGAAAGACTAAAGTGGAAAGACTGTAGTGGACAAAATAAAGTGGAGACTATAATGGAAAGACTAAAGTGGAAAGACTAAAGTGGAAAGACTATAGTGGAAAGACTATCGTGGAAAGACTATAGTGGAAAGACTATAGTGGAAAGACTGTAGTGGACAGAATAAAGTGGAGACTATAGTGGAAAGACTAAAGTGGACAGAGAATAGTGGAAAGACTAAAGTGGACAGACTATAGTGGAAAGACTGTAGTGGACAGAATAAAGTGGAGACTATAGTGGAAAGACTGAATTGGAAAGACTAAAGTGGATAGACTATAGTGGAAAGAATAAGTGGACAGACTAAAGTGGAAAAACTAAAGTGGAAAGACTAAAGTGGACAGACTATAGAGGAAAGACTATAGTGGAAAGACTGTAGTTGAGAGAATAAAGTGGAGAATATAGTGGACAGAATAAAGTGGAGAGTATAGTGGAAAGACTAAAGTGGACAGAGAATAGTGGAAAGACTAAAGTGGACAGACTATAGTGGAAAGACTTTAGTGGAAAGACTGTAGTGGACAGAATAAAGTGGAGACTATAGTGGAAAGACTAAAGTGGACAGAGAATAGTGGAAAGACTAAAGTGGACAGATTATAGTGGAAAGTCTATAGTGGAAAGACTGTAGTGGACAGAATAAAGTGGAGACTATAGTGGAAAGAATAAAGTGGACAGAGAATAGTGGAAAGACTAAAGTGGACAGACTATAGTGGAAAGACTATAGTGGACAGACTAAAGTGGAAAGACTAAAGTGGAAAGACTAAAGTGGACAGACTATAGTGGAAAGACTATAGTGGAAAGACTGTAGTGGACAAAATAAAGTGGAGAGTATAGTGGAAAGACTAAAGTGGACAGAGAATAGTGGAAAGTCTAAAATGGACAGACTATAGTGGAAAGACTGTAGTGGACAGAATAAAGTGGAGACTATAGTGGAAAGACTAAAGTAGACAGAGAATAGTGGAAAGACTAAAGTGGAAAGACTAAAGTGGATAGACTATAGTGGAAAGAATAAGTGGACAGACTAAAGTGGACTGTCCACTGTAGTGGACAGAATAAAGTGGAGACTATAGTGGAAAGACTAAAGTGGACAGAGAATAGTGGAAAGACTAAAGTGGACAGACTATAGTGGAAAGACTATAGTGGAAAGACTGTAATGGACAGAATAAAGTGGAGACTATAGTGGAAAGACTGAATTGGAAAGACTAAAGTGGATAGACTATAGTGGAAAGAATAAGTGGACAGACTAAAGTGGAAAAACTAAAGTGGAAAGACTAAAGTGGACAGACTATAGAGGAAAGACTATAGTGGAAAGACTGTAGTGGACAGAATAAAGTGGAGAATATAGTGGACAGAATAAAGTGGAAAGACTAAAGTGGAAAGACTAAAGTGGATATACTATAGTGGAAAGTCAATAGTGGAAAGACTGTAGTGGACAGAATAAAGTGGAGACTATAGTGGAAAGACTAAAGTAGACAGAGAATAGTGGAAAGACTAAAGTGGAAAGACTAAAGTGGACAGAGAATAGTGGAAAGACTAAAGTGGACAGACTATAGTGGAAAGACTGTGGTGGAAAGACTAAAGTGGACAGACTATAGTGGAAAGACTATAGTGGAAAGACTGTAGTGTACAGAATAAAGTGGAGACTATAGTGGAAAGACTAAAGTGGACAGAGAATAGTGGAAAGACTAAAGTGGACAGACTATAGTGGAAAGACTAAAGTAGACAGAAAATAGTGGAAAGACTAAAGTGGAAAGACTGTAGTGGACAGAATAAAGTGGAGACTATAGTGGAAAGACTAAAGTAGACAGAGAATAGTGGAAAGACTAAAGTGGAAAGACTGTAGTGGACAAAATAAAGTGGAGACTATAGTGGAAAGACTAAAGTGGAAAGACTAAAGTGGACAGACTATAGTGGAAAGACTATAGTGAAAAGACTGTAGTGGACAGAATAAAGTGGAGACTATAGTGGAAAGACTAAAGTGGACAGAGAATAGTGGAAAGACTAAAGTGGACAGACTATAGTGGAAAGACTATAGTGGAAAGACTGTAGTGGACAGAATAAAGTGGAGACTATAGTGGAAAGACTAAAGTGGACAGAGAATAGTGGAAAGACTAAAGTGGACAGATTATAGTGGAAAGTCTATAGTGGAAAGACTGTAGTGGACAGAATAAAGTGGAGACTGTAGTGGAAAGAATAAAGTGGACAGAGAATAGTGGAAAGACTAAAGTGGACAGACTATAGTGGAAAGACTATAGTGGACAGGCTAAAGTGGAAAGACTAAGAGGAAAGACTAAAGTGGACAGACTATAGTGGAAAGACTATAGTGGAAAGACTGTAGTGGACAAAATAAAGTGGAGAGTATAGTGGAAAGACTAAAGTGGACAGAGAATAGTTGAAAGTTTAAAGTGGACAGACTATAGTGGAAAGACTATAGTGGAAAGACTGTAGTGGACAGAATAAAGTGGAGACTATAGTGGAAAGACTAAAGTAGACAGAGATTAGTGGAAAGACTAAAGTGGAAAGACTGTAGTGGACAAAATAAAGTGGAAAGACTAAAGTGGAAAAACTAAAGTGGACAGAGAATAGCGGAAAGACTAAAGTGGACAGACTATAGAGGAAAGACTATAGTGGAAAGACTGTAGTGGACAGAATAAAGTGGAGAATATAGTGGACAGAATAAAGTGGAAAGACTAAAGTGGAAAGACTAAAGTGGATAGACTATAGTGGAAAGTCAATAGTGGAAAGACTGTAGTGGACAGAATAAAGTGGAGACTATAGTGGAAAAACTAAAGTGGACAGAGAATAGTGGAAAGACTAAAGTGGACAGACTATAGTGGAAAGACTGTGGTGGAAAGACTAAAGTGGACAGACTATAGTGGAAAGACTATAGTGAAAAGACTGTAGTGGACAGAATAAAGTGGAGACTATAGTGGAAAGACTAAAGTGGACAGAGAATAGTGGAAAGACTAAAGTGGACAGACTATAGTGGAAAGACTATAGTGGAAAGACTGTAGTGGACAGAATAAAGTGGAGACTATAGTGGAAAGACTAAAGTGGACAGAGAATAGTGGAAAGACTAAAGTGGACAGATTATAGTGGAAAGTCTATAGTGGAAAGACTGTAGTGGACAGAATAAAGTGGAGACTATAGTGGAAAGAATAAAGTGGACAGAGAATAGTGGAAAGACTAAAGTGGACAGACTATAGTGGAAAGACTATAGTGGACAGACTAAAGTGGAAAGACTAAAGTGGAAAGACTAAAGTGTACAGACTATAGTGGAAAGACTATAGTAGAAAGACTGTAGTGGACAAAATAAAGTGGAGAGTATAGTGGAAAGACTAAAGTGGACAGAGAATAGTGGAAAGTCTAAAGTGGACAGACTATAGTGGAAAGACTGTAGTGGACAGAATAAAGTGGAGACTATAGTGGAAAGACTAAAGTAGACAGAGAATAGTGGAAAGACTAAAGTGGAAAGACTGTAGTGGACAAAATAAAGTGGAGACTATTGTGGAAAGACTAAAGTGGAAAGACTAAAGTGGAAAGACTATAGTGGAAAGACTATCGTGGAAAGACTATAGTGGAAAGACTATAGTGGAAAGACTGTAGTGGACAGAATAAAGTGGAGACTATAGTGGAAAGACTAAAGTGGACAGAGAATAGTGGAAAGACTAAAGTGGACAGACTATAGTGGAAAGACTGTAGTGGACAGAATAAAGTCGAGACTATAGTGGAAAGACTGAATTGGAAAGACTAAAGTGGATAGACTATAGTGGAAAGAATAAGTGGACAGACTAAAGTGGAAAAACTAAAGTGGAAAGACTAAAGTGGACAGACTATAGAGGAAAGACTATAGTGGAAAGACTGTAGTGGAGAGAATAAAGTGGAGAATATAGTGGACAGAATAAAGTGGAGAGTATAGTGGAAAGACTAAAGTGGACAGAGAATAGTGGAAAGACTAAAGTGGACAGACTATAGTGGAAAGACTATAGTGGAAAGACTGTAGTGGACAGAATAAAGTGGAGACTATAGTGGAAAGACTAAAGTGGACAGAGAATAGTGGAAAGACTAAAGTGGACAGATTATAGTGGAAAGTCTATAGTGGAAAGACTGTAGTGGACAGAATAAAGTGGAGACTATAGTGGAAAGAATAAAGTGGACAGAGAATAGTGGAAAGACTAAAGTGGACAGACTATAGTGGAAAGACTATAGTGGACAGACTAAAGTGGAAAGACTAAAGTGGAAAGACTAAAGTGGACAGACTATAGTGGAAAGACTATAGTGGAAAGACTGTAGTGGACAAAATAAAGTGGAGAGTATAGTGGAAAGACTAAAGTGGACAGAGAATAGTGGAAAGTCTAAAATGGACAGACTATAGTGGAAAGACTGTAGTGGACAGAATAAAGTGGAGACTATAGTGGAAAGACTAAAGTAGACAGAGAATAGTGGAAAGACTAAAGTGGAAAGACTGTAGTGGACAAAATAAAGTGAGACTATAGTGGAAAGACTAAAGTGTAAAGACTGAAGTGGAAAGACTATAGTGGAAAGACTATCGTGGAAAGACTATAGTGGAAAGACTATAGTGGACAGACTAAAGTGGAAAGACTAAAGTGGAAAGACTAAAGTGTACTGACTATAGTGGAAAGACTATAGTGGAAAGACTGTAGTGGACAAAATAAAGTGGAGAGTATAGTGGAAAGACTAAAGTGGACAGAGAATAGTGGAAAGTCTAAAGTGGACAGACTATAGTGGAAAGACTGTAGTGGACAGAATAAAGTGGAGACTATAGTGGAAAGACTAAAGTAGACAGAGAATAGTGGAAAGACTAAAGTGGAAAGACTGTAGTGGACAAAATAAAGTGGAGACTATAGTGGAAAGACTAAAGTGGAAAGACTAAGTGGAAAGACTATAGTGGAAAGACTATCGTGGAAAGACTATAGTGGAAAGACTATAGTGGAAAGACTGTAGTGGACAGAATAAAGTGGAGACTATAGTGGAAAGACTAAAGTGGACAGAGAATAGTGGAAAGACTAAAGTGGACAGACTATAGTGGAAAGACTGTAGTGGACAGAATAAAGTGGAGACTATAGTGGAAAGACTGAATTGGAAAGACTAAAGTGGATAGACTATAGTGGAAAGAATAAGTGGACAGACTAAAGTGGAAAAACTAAAGTGGAAAGACTAAAGTGGACAGACTATAGAGGAAAGACTATAGTGGAAAGACTGTAGTGGAGAGAATAAAGTGGAGAATATAGTGGACAGAATAAAGTGGAGAGTATAGTGGAAAGACTAAAGTGGACAGAGAATAGTGGAAAGACTAAAGTGGACAGACTATAGTGGAAAGACTATAGTGGAAAGACTGTAGTGGACAGAATAAAGTGGAGACTATAGTGGAAAGACTAAAGTGGACAGAGAATAGTGGAAAGACTAAAGTGGACAGATTATAGTGGAAAGTCTATAGTGGAAAGACTGTAGTGGACAGAATAAAGTGGAGACTATAGTGGAAAGAATAAAGTGGACAGAGAATAGTGGAAAGACTAAAGTGGACAGACTATAGTGGAAAGACTATAGTGGACAGACTAAAGTGGAAAGACTAAAGTGGAAAGACTAAAGTGGACAGACCTATAGTGGAAAGACTATAGTGGAAAGACTGTAGTGGACAAAATAAAGTGGAGAGTATAGTGGAAAGACTAAAGTGGACAGAGAATAGTGGAAAGTCTAAAATGGACAGACTATAGTGGAAAGACTGTAGTGGACAGAATAAAGTGGAGACTATAGTGGAAAGACTAAAGTAGACAGAGAATAGTGGAAAGACTAAAGTGGAAAGACTGTAGTGGACAAAATAAAGTGGAGACTATAGTGGAAAGACTAAAGTGGAAAGACTGAAGTGGAAAGACTATAGTGGAAAGACTATCGTGGAAAGACTATAGTGGAAAGACTATAGTGGAAAGACTGTAGTGGACAGAATAAAGTGGAGACTATAGTGGAAAGACTAAAGTGGACAGAGAATAGTGGAAAGACTAAAGTGGACAGACTATAGTGGAAAGACTATAGTGGAAAGACTGTAATGGACAGAATAAAGTGGAGACTATAGTGGAAAGACTGAATTGGAAAGACTAAAGTGGATAGACTATAGTGGAAAGAATAAGTGGACAGACTAAAGTGGAAAAACTAAAGTGGAAAGACTAAAGTGGACAGACTATAGAGGAAAGACTATAGTGGAAAGACTGTAGTGGACAGAATAAAGTGGAGAATATAGTGGACAGAATAAAGTGGAAAGACTAAAGTGGAAAGACTAAAGTGGATATACTATAGTGGAAAGTCAATAGTGGAAAGACTGTAGTGGACAGAATAAAGTGGAGACTATAGTGGAAAGACTAAAGTAGACAGAGAATAGTGGAAAGACTAAAGTGGAAAGACTGTAGTGGACAAAATAAAGTGGAGACTATAGTGGAAAGACTAAAGTGTAAAGACTGAAGTGGAAAGACTATAGTGGACAGACTATAGTGGAAAGACTATAGTGGAAAGACTGTAGTGGACAAAATAAAGTGGAGAGTATAGTGGAAAGACTAAAGTGGACAGAGAATAGTGGAAAGTTTAAAGTGGACAGACTATAGTGGAAAGACTATAGTGGAAAGACTGTAGTGGACAGAATAAAGTGGAGACTATAGTGGAAAGACTAAAGTAGACAGAGATTAGTGGAAAGACTAAAGTGGAAAGACTGTAGTGGACAAAATAAAGTGGAGACTATAGTGGAAAGACTAAAGTGGAAAGACTAAAGTGGAAAGACTATGGTGGAAAGACTATAGTGGAAAGACTGTAGTGGACAGAATAAAGTGGAGACTATAGTGGAAAGACTAAAGTGGACAGAGAATAGTGGAAAGACTAAAGTGGACAGACTATAGTGGAAAGACTATAGTGGAAAGACTGTAGTGGACAGAATAAAGTGGAGACCATAGTGGAAAGACTGAATTGGAAAGACTAAAGTGGATAGACTATAGTGGAAAAAATAAGTGGACAGACTAAAGTGGAAAAACTAAAGTGGACAGAGAATAGTGGAAAGACTAAAGTGGACAGACTATAGTGGAAAGACTATAGTGGAAAGACTGTAGTGTACAGAATAAAGTGGAGACTATAGTGGAAAGACTAAAGTGGACAGAGAATAGTGGAAAGACTAAAGTGGACAGACTATAGTGGAAAGACTAAAGTAGACAGAAAATAGTGGAAAGACTAAAGTGGAAAGACTTTAGTGGACAGAATAAAGTGGAGACTATAGTGGAAAGACTAAAGTAGACAGAGAATAGTGGAAAGACTAAAGTGGAAAGACTGTAGTGGACAAAATAAAGTGGAGACTATAGTGGAAAGACTAAAGTGGAAAGACTAAAGTGGACAGACAATAGTGGAAAGACTATAGTGAAAAGACTGTAGTGGACAGAATAAAGTGGAGACTATAGTGGAAAGACTAAAGTGGACAGAGAATAGTGGAAAGACTAAAGTGGACAGACTATAGTGGAAAGACTATAGTGGAAAGACTGTAGTGGACAGAATAAAGTGGAGACTATAGTGGAAAGACTAAAGTGGACAGAGAATAGTGGAAAGACTAAAGTGGACAGATTATAGTGGAAAGTCTATAGTGGAAAGACTGTAGTGGACAGAATAAAGTGGAGACTGTAGTGGAAAGAATAAAGTGGACAGAGAATAGTGGAAAGACTAAAGTGGACAGACTATAGTGGAAAGACTATAGTGGACAGGCTAAAGTGGAAAGACTAAGTGGAAAGACTAAAGTGGACAGACTATAGTGGAAAGACTATAGTGGAAAGACTGTAGTGGACAAAATAAAGTGGAGAGTATAGTGGAAAGACTAAAGTGGACAGAGAATAGTGGAAAGTTTAAAGTGGACAGACTATAGTGGAAAGACTATAGTGGAAAGACTGTAGTGGACAGAATAAAGTGGAGACTATAGTGGAAAGACTAAAGTAGACAGAGATTAGTGGAAAGACTAAAGTGGAAAGACTGTAGTGGACAAAATAAAGTGGAGACTATAGTGGAAAGACTAAAGTGGAAAGACTAAAGTGGAAAGACTATAGTGGAAAGACTATAGTGGAAAGACTGTAGTGGACAGAATAAAGTGGAGACTATAGTGGAAAGACTAAAGTGGACAGAGAATAGTGGAAAGACTAAAGTGGACAGACTATAGTGGAAAGACTATAGTGGAAAGACTGTAGTGGACAGAATAAAGTGGAGACCATAGTGGAAAGACTGAATTGGAAAGACTAAAGTGGAAAGACTAAAGTGGAAAGACTGTAGTGGACAAAATAAAGTGGAGACTATAGTGGAAAGACTAAAGTGGAAAGACTAAAGTGGAAAGACTATAGTGGAAAGACTATCGTGGAAAGACTATAGTGGAAAGACTATAGTGGAAAGACTGTAGTGGACAGAATAAAGTGGAGACTATAGTGGAAAGACTAAAGTAGACAGAGAATAGTGGAAAGACTAAAGTGGAAATACTGTAGTGGACAGAATAAAGTGGAGACTATAGTGGAAAGACTAAAGTAGACAGAGAATAGTGGAAAGACTAAAGTGGAAAGACTGTAGTGGACAAATTAAAGTGGAGACTATAGTGAAAAGACTAAAGTGGAAAGACTAAAGTGGACAGACTATAGTGGAAAGACTATAGTGAAAAGACTGTAGCGGACAGAATAAAGTGGAGACTATAGTGGAAAGACTAAAGTGGACAGAGAATAGTGGAAAGACTAAAGTGGACAGACTATAGTGGAAAGACTATAGTGGAAAGACTGTAGTGGACAGAATAAAGTGGAGACTATAGTGGAAAGACTAAAGTGGACAGAGAATAGTGGAAAGACTAAAGTGGACAGATTATAGTGGAAAGTCTATAGTGGAAAGACTGTAGTGGACAGAATAAAGTGGAGACTATAGTGGAAAGAATAAAGTGGACAGAGAATAGTGGAAAGACTAAAGTGGACAGACTATAGTGGAAAGACTATAGTGGACAGACTAAAGTGGAAAGACTAAAGTGGAAAGACTAAAGTGTACAGACTATAGTGGAAAGACTATAGTGGAAAGACTGTAGTGGACAAAATAAAGTGGAGAGTAAAGTGGAAAGACTAAAGTGGACAGAGAATAGTGGAAAGTCTAAAGTGGACAGACTATAGTGGAAAGACTGTAGTGGACAGAATAAAGTGGAGACTATAGTGGAAAGACTAAAGTAGACAGAGAATAGTGGAAAGACTAAAGTGGAAAGACTGTAGTGGACAAAATAAAGTGGAGACTATTGTGGAAAGACTAAAGTGGAAAGACTAAAGTGGAAAGACTATAGTGGAAAGACTATCGTGGAAAGACTATAGTGGAAAGACTATAGTGGAAAGACTGTAGTGGACAGAATAAAGTGGAGACTATAGTGGAAAGACTAAAGTGGACAGAGAATAGTGGAAAGACTAAAGTGGACAGACTATAGTGGAAAGACTGTAGTGGACAGAATAAAGTCGAGACTATAGTGGAAAGACTGAATTGGAAAGACTAAAGTGGATAGACTATAGTGGAAAGAATAAGTGGACAGACTAAAGTGGAAAAACTAAAGTGGAAAGACTAAAGTGGACAGACTATAGAGGAAAGACTATAGTGGAAAGACTGTAGTGGAGAGAATAAAGTGGAGAATATAGTGGACAGAATAAAGTGGAGAGTATAGTGGAAAGACTAAAGTGGACAGAGAATAGTGGAAAGACTAAAGTGGACAGACTATAGTGGAAAGACTATAGTGGAAAGACTGTAGTGGACAGAATAAAGTGGAGACTATAGTGGAAAGACTAAAGTGGACAGAGAATAGTGGAAAGACTAAAGTGGACAGATTATAGTGGAAAGTCTATAGTGGAAAGACTGTAGTGGACAGAATAAAGTGGAGACTATAGTGGAAAGAATAAAGTGGACAGAGAATAGTGGAAAGACTAAAGTGGACAGACTATAGTGGAAAGACTATAGTGGACAGACTAAAGTGGAAAGACTAAAGTGGAAAGACTAAAGTGGACAGACTATAGTGGAAAGACTATAGTGGAAAGACTGTAGTGGACAAAATAAAGTGGAGAGTATAGTGGAAAGACTAAAGTGGACAGAGAATAGTGGAAAGTCTAAAATGGACAGACTATAGTGGAAAGACTGTAGTGGACAGAATAAAGTGGAGACTATAGTGGAAAGACTAAAGTAGACAGAGAATAGTGGAAAGACTAAAGTGGAAAGACTGTAGTGGACAAAATAAAGTGGAGACTATAGTGGAAAGACTAAAGTGTAAAGACTGAAGTGGAAAGACTATAGTGGAAAGACTATCGTGGAAAGACTATAGTGGAAAGACTATAGTGGACAGACTAAAGTGGAAAGACTAAAGTGGAAAGACTAAAGTGTACTGACTATAGTGGAAAGACTGTAGTGGACAAAATAAAGTGGAGAGTATAGTGGAAAGACTAAAGTGGACAGAGAATAGTGGAAAGTCTAAAGTGGACAGACTATAGTGGAAAGACTGTAGTGGACAGAATAAAGTGGAGACTATAGTGGAAAGACTAAAGTAGACAGAGAATAGTGGAAAGACTAAAGTGGAAAGACTGTAGTGGACAAAATAAAGTGGAGACTATAATGGAAAGACTAAAGTGGAAAGACTAAAGTGGAAAGACTATAGTGGAAAGACTATCGTGGAAAGACTATAGTGGAAAGACTATAGTGGAAAGACTGTAGTGGACAGAATAAAGTGGAGACTATAGTGGAAAGACTAAAGTGGACAGAGAATAGTGGAAAGACTAAAGTGGACAGACTATAGTGGAAAGACTGTAGTGGACAGAATAAAGTGGAGACTATAGTGGAAAGACTGAATTGGAAAGACTAAAGTGGATAGACTATAGTGGAAAGAATAAGTGGACAGACTAAAGTGAGAAAAACTAAAGTGGAAAGACTAAAGTGGACAGACTATAGAGGAAAGACTATAGTGGAAAGACTGTAGTTGAGAGAATAAAGTGGAGAATATAGTGGACAGAATAAAGTGGAGAGTATAGTGGAAAGACTAAAGTGGACAGAGAATAGTGGAAAGGACTAAAGTGGACAGACTATAGTGGAAAGACTTTAGTGGAAAGACTGTAGTGGACAGAATAAAGTGGAGACTATAGTGGAAAGACTAAAGTGGACAGAGAATAGTGGAAAGACTAAAGTGGACAGATTATAGTGGAAAGTCTATAGTGGAAAGACTGTAGTGGACAGAATAAAGTGGAGACTATAGTGGAAAGAATAAAGTGGACAGAGAATAGTGGAAAGACTAAAGTGGACAGACTATAGTGGAAAGACTATAGTGGACAGACTAAAGTGGAAAGACTAAGTGGAAAGACTAAAGTGGACAGACTATAGTGGAAAGACTATAGTGGAAAGACTGTAGTGGACAAAATAAAGTGGAGAGTATAGTGGAAAGACTAAAGTGGACAGAGAATAGTGGAAAGTCTAAAATGGACAGACTATAGTGGAAAGACTGTAGTGGACAGAATAAAGTGGAGACTATAGTGGAAAGACTAAAGTAGACAGAGAATAGTGGAAAGACTAAAGTGGAAAGACTAAAGTGGATAGCCTATAGTGGAAAGAATAAGTGGACAGACTAAAGTGGACTGTCCACTGTAGTGGACAGAATAAAGTGGAGACTATAGTGGAAAGACTAAAGTGGACAGAGAATAGTGGAAAGGCACTAAAGTGGACAGACTATAGTGGCAAAGACTATAGTGGAAAGACTGTAATGGACAGAATAAAGTGGAGACTATAGTGGAAAGACTGAATTGGAAAGACTAAAGTGGATAGACTATAGTGGAAAGAATAAGTGGACAGACTACGACTAAAGTGGAAAAACTAAAGTGGAAAGACCTAAAGAGTGGAGCAGACCTATAGAGGAAAGACTGACTAGTGGACAGAATAAAGTGGAGAATATAGTGGACAGATAAAGTGGAAAGACTAAAGTGGAAAGACTAAAGTGGATATACTATAGTGGAAAGTCAATAGTGGAAAGACTGTAGTGGACAGAATAAAGTGGAGACTATAGTGGAAAGACTAAAGTAGACAGAGAATAGTGGAAAGACTAAAGTGGAAAGACTAAAGTGGACAGAGAATAGTGAAAGACTAAAGTGGACAGACTATAGTGGAAAGACTGTGGTGGAAAGACTAAAGTGGACAGACTATAGTGGAAAGACTATAGTGGAAAGACTGTAGTGTACAGAATAAAGTGGAGACTATAGTGGAAAGACTAAAGTGGACAGAGAATAGTGGAAAGACTAAAGTGGACAGACTATAGTGGAAAGACTAAAGTAGACAGAAAATAGTGGAAAGACTAAAGTGGAAAGACTGTAGTGGACAGAATAAAGTGGAGACTATAGTGGAAAGACTAAAGTAGACAGAGAATAGTGGAAAGACTAAAGTGGAAAGACTGTAGTGGACAAAATAAAGTGGAGACTATAGTGGAAAGACTAAAGTGGAAAGACTAAAGTGGACAGACTATAGTGGAAAGACTATAGTGAAAAGACTGTAGTGGACAGAATAAAGTGGAGACTATAGTGGAAAGACTAAAGTGGACAGAGAATAGTGGAAAGACTAAAGTGGACAGACTATAGTGGAAAGACTATAGTGGAAAGACTGTAGTGGACAGAATAAAGTGGAGACTATAGTGGAAAGACTAAAGTGGACAGAGATAGTGGAAAGACTAAAGTGGACAGATTATAGTGGAAAGTCTATAGTGGAAAGACTGTAGTGGACAGAATAAAGTGGAGACTGTAGTGAAAGAATAAAGTGGACAGAGAATAGTGGAAAGACTAAAGTGGGACAGACTATAGTGGAAAGACTATAGTGGACAGGCTAAAGTGGAAAGACTAAGAGGAAAGACTAAAGTGGACAGACTATAGTGGAAAGACTATAGTGGAAAGACTGTAGTGGACAAAATAAAGTGGAGAGTATAGTGGAAAGACTAAAGTGGACAGAGAATAGTTGAAAGTTTAAAGTGGACAGACTATAGTGGAAAGACTATAGTGGAAAGACTGTAGTGGACAGAATAAAGTGGAGACTATAGTGGAAAGACTAAAGTAGACAGAGATTAGTGGAAAGACTAAAGTGGAAAGACTGTAGTGGACAAAATAAAGTGGAAAGACTAAAGTGGAAAAACTAAAGTGGACAGAGAATAGCGGAAAGACTAAAGTGGACAGACTATAGAGGAAAGACTATAGTGGAAAGACTGTAGTGGACAGAATAAAGTGGAGAATATAGTGGACAGAATAAGTGGAAAGACTAAAGTGGAAAGACTAAAGTGGATAGACTATAGTGGAAAGTCAATAGTGGAAAGACTGTAGTGGACAGAATAAAGTGGAGACTATAGTGGAAAAACTAAAGTGGACAGAGAATAGTGGAAAGACTAAAGTGGACAGACTATAGTGGAAAGACTGTGGTGGAAAAGACTAAAGTGGACAGACTATAGTGGAAAGACTATAGTGAAAAGACTGTAGTGGACAGAATAAGTGGAGACTATAGTGGAAAGACTAAAGTGGACAGAGAATAGTGGAAAGACTAAAGTGGACAGACTATAGTGGAAAGACTATAGTGGAAAGACTGTAGTTGGACAGAATAAAGTGGAGACTATAGTGGAAAGACTAAAGTGGACAGAGAATAGTGGAAAGACTAAAGTGGACAGATTATAGTGGAAAGTCTATAGGGGAAAGACTGTAGTGGACAGAATAAAGTGGAGACTATAGTGGAAAGAATAAAGTGGACAGAGAATAGTGGAAAGACTAAAGTGGACAGACTATAGTGGAAAGACTATAGTGGACAGACTAAAGTGGAAAGACTAAAGTGGAAAGACTAAAGTGGACAGACTATAGTGGAAAGACTATAGTGGAAAGACTGTAGTGGACAAAATAAAGTGGAGAGTATAGTGGAAAGACTAAAGTGGACAGAGAATAGTGGAAAGTCTAAAGTGGACAGACTATAGTGGAAAGACTGTAGTGGACAGAATAAAGTGGAGACTATAGTGGAAAGACTAAAGTAGACAGAGAATAGTGGAAAGACTAAAGTGGAAAGACTGTAGTGGACAAAATAAAGTGGAGACTATAGTGGAAAGACTAAAGTGGAAAGACTAAAGTGGAAAGACTATAGTGGAAAGACTATCGTGGAAAGACTATAGTGGAAAGACTACAGTGGAAAGACTGTAGTGGACAGAATAAAGTGGAGACTATAGTGGAAAGACTAAAGTGGACAGAGAATAGTGGAAAGACTAAAGTGGACAGACTATAGTGGAAAGACTGTAGTGGACAGAATAAAGTGGAGACTATAGTGGAAAGACTGAATTGGAAATACTAAAGTGGATAGACTATAGTGGAAAGAATAAGTGGACCGACTAAAGTGGAAAAGCTAAAGTGGAAAGACTAAAGTGGACAGACTATAGAGGAAAGACTATAGTGGAAAGACTGTAGTGGACAAAATAAAGTGGAGACTATAGTGGAAAGACTAAAGTGGAAAGACTAAAGTGGAAAGACTATAGTGGAAAGACTATCGTAGAAAGACTATAGTGGAAAGACTATAGTGGAAAGACTGTAGTGGACAGAATAAAGTGGAGACTATAGTGGAAAGACTAAAGTGGAAAGAGAATAGTGGAAAGACTAAAGTGGACAGACTATAGTGGAAAGACTATAGTGGAAAGATTGTAGTGGACAGAATAAAGTGGAGACTATAGTGGAAAGACTGAATTGGAAAGACTAAAGTGGATAGACTATAGTGGAAAGAATAAGTGGACAGACTAAAGTGGAAAAACTAAAGTGGAAAGACTAAAGTGGACAGACTATAGAGGAAAGACTATAGTGGAAAGACTGTAGTGGACAGAATAAAGTGGAGAATATAGTGGACAGAATAAAGTGGAAAGACTAAAGTGGAAAGACTAAAGTGGATATACTATAGTGGAAAGTCAATAGTGGAAAGACTGTAGTGGACAGAATAAAGTGGAGACTATAGTGGAAAGACTAAAGTGGACAGAGAATAGTGGAAAGACTAAAGTGGACAGACTATAGTGGAAAGACTGTAGTGGACAGAATAAAGTGGAGACTATAGTGGAAAGACTGAATTGGAAAGACTAAAGTGGATAGACTATAGTGGAAAGAATACGTGGACAGACTAAAGTGGAAAAACTAAAGTTGAAAGACTAAAGTGGACAGACTATAGAGGAAAGACTATAGTGGAAAGACTGTAGTGGACAAAATAAAGTGGAGACTATAGTGGAAAGACTAAAGTGGAAAGACTAAAGTGGAAAGACTATAGTGGAAAGACTATCGTGGAAAGACTATAGTGGAAAGACTGTAGTGGACAGAATAAAGTGGAGACTATAGTGGAAAGACTAAAGTGGACAGAGAATAGTGGAAAGACTAAAGTGGACAGACTATAGTGGAAAGACTATAGTGGAAAGATTGTAGTGGACAGAATAAAGTGGAGACTATAGTGGAAAGACTGAATTGGAAAGACTAAAGTGGATAGACTATAGTGGAAAGAATAAGTGGACAGACTAAAGTGGAAAAACTAAAGTGGAAAGACTAAAGTGGACAGACTATAGAGGAAAGACTATAGTGGAAAGACTATAGTGGACAGAATAAAGTGGAGAATATAGTGGACAGAATAAAGTGGAAAGACTAAAGTGGAAAGACTAAAGTGGATATACTATAGTGGAAAGTCAATAGTGGAAAGACTGTAGTGGACAGAATAAAGTGGAGACTATAGTGGAAAGACTAAAGTGGACAGAGAATAGTGGAAAGACTAAAGTGGACAGACTATAGTGGAAAGACTATAGTGGAAAGACTGTAGTGGACAGAATAAAGTGGAGACTATAGTGGAAAGACTAAAGTGGACAGAGAATAGTGGAAAGACTAAAGTGGACAGATTATAGTGGAAAGTCTATAGTGGAAAGACTGTAGTGGACAGAATAAAGTGGAGACTGTAGTGGAAAGAATAAAGTGGACAGAGAATAGTGGAAAGACTAAAGTGGACAGACTATAGTGGAAAGACTATAGTGGACAGGCTAAAGTGGAAAGACTAAGTGGAAAGACTAAAGTGGACAGACCATAGTGGAAAGACTATAGTGGAAAGACTGTAGTGGACAAAATAAAGTGGAGAGTATAGTGGAAAGACTAAAGTGGACAGAGAATAGTGGAAAGTTTAAAGTGGACAGACTATAGTGGAAAGACTATAGTGGAAAGACTGTAGTGGACAGAATAAAGTGGAGACTATAGTGGAAAGACTAAAGTGGAAAGACTAAAGTGGAAAGACTATAGTGGAAAGACTATAGTGGAAAGACTGTAGTGGACAGAATAAAGTGGAGACTATAGTGGAAAGACTAAAGTGGACAGAGAATAGTGGAAAGACTAAAGTGGACAGACTATAGTGGAAAGACTATAGTGGAAAGACTGTAGTTGACAGAATAAAGTGGAGACCATAGTGGAAAGACTGAATTGGAAAGACTAAAGTGGATAGACTATAGTGGAAAAAATAAGTGGACAGACTAAAGTGGAAAAACTAAAGTGGACAGAGAATAGCGGAAAGACTAAAGTGGACAGACTATAGAGGAAAGACTATAGTGGAAAGACTGTAGTGGACAGAATAAAGTGGAGAATATAGTGGACAGAATAAAGTGGAAAGACTAAAGTGGAAAGACTAAAGTGGATAGACTATAGTGGAAAGTCAATAGTGGAAAGACTGTAGTGGACAGAATAAAGTGGAGACTATAGTGGAAAAACTAAAGTGGACAGAGAATAGTGGAAAGACTAAAGTGGACAGACTATAGTGGAAAGACTGTGGTGGAAAGACTAAAGTGGACAGACTATAGTGGAAAGACTATAGTGGAAAGACTGTAGTGGACAGAATAAAGTGGAGACTATAGTGGAAAGACTAAAGTGGACAGAGAATAGTGGAAAGATTAAAGTGGACAGACTATAGTGGAAAGATTATAGTGGAAAGACTGTAGTGGACAGAATAAAGTGGAGACTATAGTGGAAAGACTAAAGTAGACAGAGAATAGTGGAAAGACTAAAGTGGACAGACTGTAGTGGACAAAATAAAGTGGAGACTATAGTGGAAAGACTAAAGTGGAAAGACTAAAGTGGACAGACTATAGTGGAAAGACTATAGTGGAAAGACTGTAGTTGACAGAATAAAGTGGAGACTATAGTGGAAAGACTAAAGTGGACAGAGAATAGTGGAAAGACTAAAGTGGACAGACTACAGTGGAAAGACTATAGTGGAAAGAATGTAGTGGACAGAATAAAGTGGAGACTATAGTGGAAAGACTAAAGTAGAAAGAGAATAGTGGAAAGACTAAAGTGGAAATACTGTAGTGGACAGAATAAAGTGGAGACTATAGTGGAAAGACTAAAGTAGACAGAGAATAGTGGAAAGACTAAAGTGGAAAGACTGTAGTGGACAAAATAAAGTGGAGACTATAGTGAAAAGACTAAAGTGCAAAGACTAAAGTGGACAGACTATAGTGGAAAGACTATAGTGAAAAGACTGTAGTGGACAGAATAAAGTGGAGACTATAGTGGAAAGACTAAAGTGGACAGAGAATAGTGGAAAGACTAAAGTGGACAGACTATAGTGGAAAGACTATAGTGGAAAGACTGTAGTGGACAGAATAAAGTGGAGACTATAGTGGAAAGACTAAAGTGGACAGAGAATAGTGGAAAGACTAAAGTGGACAGATTATAGTGGAAAGTCTATAGTGGAAAGACTGTAGTGGACAGAATAAAGTGGAGACTATAGTGGAAAGACTAAAGTGGACAGAGAATAGTGGAAAGACTAAAGTGGACAGACTATAGTGGAAAGACTATAGTGGAAAGACTGTAGTGGACAGAATAAAGTGGAGACTATAGTGGAAAGAATAAAGTGGACAGAGAATAGTGGAAAGACTAAAGTGGACAGACTATAGTGGAAAGACTATAGTGGACAGACTAAAGTGGAAAGACTAAAGTGGAAAGACTAAAGTGGACAGACTATAGTGGAAAGACTATAGTGGAAAGACTGTAGTGGACAGAATAAAGTGGAGACTATAGTGGAAAAACTAAAGTGGACAGAGAATAGTGGAAAGACTAAAGTGGACAGACTATAGTGGAAAGACTGTGGTGGAAAGACTAAAGTGGACAGACTATAGTGGAAAGACTATAGTGAAAAGACTGTAGTGGACAGAATAAAGTGGAGACTATAGTGGAAAGACTAAAGTGGACAGAGAATAGTGGAAAGACTAAAGTGGACAGACTATAGTGGAAAGACTATAGTGGAAAGACTGTAGTGGACAGAATAAAGTGGAGACTATAGTGGAAAGACTAAAGTGGACAGAGAATAGTGGAAAGACTAAAGTGGACAGATTATAGTGGAAAGTCTATAGGGGAAAGACTGTAGTGGACAGAATAAAGTGGAGACTATAGTGGAAAGAATAAAGTGGACAGAGAATAGTGGAAAGACTAAAGTGGACAGACTATAGTGGAAAGACTATAGTGGACAGACTAAAGTGGAAAGACTAAAGTGGAAAGACTAAAGTGGACAGACTATAGTGGAAAGACTATAGTGGAAAGACTGTAGTGGACAAAATAAAGTGGAGAGTATAGTGGAAAGACTAAAGTGGACAGAGAATAGTGGAAAGTCTAAAGTGGACAGACTATAGTGGAAAGACTGTAGTGGACAGAATAAAGTGGAGACTATAGTGGAAAGACTAAAGTAGACAGAGAATAGTGGAAAGACTAAAGTGGAAAGACTGTAGTGGACAAAATAAAGTGGAGACTATAGTGGAAAGACTAAAGTGGAAAGACTAAAGTGGAAAGACTATAGTGGAAAGACTATCGTGGAAAGACTATAGTGGAAAGACTACAGTGGAAAGACTGTAGTGGACAGAATAAAGTGGAGACTATAGTGGAAAGACTAAAGTGGACAGAGAATAGTGGAAAGACTAAAGTGGACAGACTATAGTGGAAAGACTGTAGTGGACAGAATAAAGTGGAGACTATAGTGGAAAGACTGAATTGGAAAGACTAAAGTGGATAGACTATAGTGGAAAGAATAAGTGGACCGACTAAAGTGGAAAAGCTAAAGTGGAAAGACTAAAGTGGACAGACTATAGAGGAAAGACTATAGTGGAAAGACTGTAGTGGACAAAATAAAGTGGAGACTATAGTGGAAAGACTAAAGTGGAAAGACTAAAGTGGAAAGACTATAGTGGAAAGACTATCGTAGAAAGACTATAGTGGAAAGACTATAGTGGAAAGACTGTAGTGGACAGAATAAAGTGGAGACTATAGAGGAAAGACTAAAGTGGACAGAGAATAGTGGAAAGACTAAAGTGGACAGACTATAGTGGAAAGACTATAGTGGAAAGATTGTAGTGGACAGAATAAAGTGGAGACTATAGTGGAAAGACTGAATTGGAAAGACTAAAGTGGATAGACTATAGTGGAAAGAATAAGTGGACAGACTAAAGTGGAAAAACTAAAGTGGAAAGACTAAAGTGGACAGACTATAGAGGAAAGACTATAGTGGAAAGACTGTAGTGGACAGAATAAAGTGGAGAATATAGTGGACAGAATAAAGTGGAAAGACTAAAGTGGATATACTATAGTGGAAAGTCAATAGTGGAAAGACTGTAGTGGACAGAATAAAGTGGAGACTATAGTGGAAAGACTAAAGTGGACAGAGAATAGTGGAAAGACTAAAGTGGACAGACTATAGTGGAAAGACTGTAGTGGACAGAATAATGTGGAGACTATAGTGGAAAGACTGAATTGGAAAGACTAAAGTGGATAGACTATAGTGGAAAGAATACGTGGACAGACTAAAGTGGAAAAACTAAAGTTGAAAGACTAAAGTGGACAGACTATAGAGGAAAGACTATAGTGGAAAGACTGTAGTGGACAAAATAAAGTGGAGACTATAGTGGAAAGACTAAAGTGGAAAGACTAAAGTGGAAAGACTATAGTGGAAAGACTATCGTGGAAAGACTATAGTGGAAAGACTGTAGTGGACAGAATAAAGTGGAGACTATAGTGGAAAGACTAAAGTGGACAGAGAATAGTGGAAAGACTAAAGTGGACAGACTATAGTGGAAAGACTATAGTGGAAAGATTGTAGTGGACAGAATAAAGTGGAGACTATAGTGGAAAGACTGAATTGGAAAGACTAAAGTGGATAGACTATAGTGGAAAGAATAAGTGGACAGACTAAAGTGGAAAAACTAAAGTGGAAAGACTAAAGTGGACAGACTATAGAGGAAAGACTATAGTGGAAAGACTATAGTGGACAGAATAAAGTGGAGAATATAGTGGACAGAATAAAGTGGAAAGACTAAAGTGGAAAGACTAAAGTGGATATACTATAGTGGAAAGTCAATAGTGGAAAGACTGTAGTGGACAGAATAAAGTGGAGACTATAGTGGAAAGACTAAAGTGGACAGAGAATAGTGGAAAGACTAAAGTGGACAGACTATAGTGGAAAGACTATAGTGGAAAGACTGTAGTGGACAGAATAAAGTGGAGACTATAGTGGAAAGACTAAAGTGGACAGAGAATAGTGGAAAGACTAAAGTGGACAGATTATAGTGGAAAGTCTATAGTGGAAAGACTGTAGTGGACAGAATAAAGTGGAGACTGTAGTGGAAAGAATAAAGTGGACAGAGAATAGTGGAAAGACTAAAGTGGACAGACTATAGTGGAAAGACTATAGTGGACAGGCTAAAGTGGAAAGACTAAGTGGAAAGACTAAAGTGGACAGACTATAGTGGAAAGACTATAGTGGAAAGACTGTAGTGGACAAAATAAAGTGGAGAGTATAGTGGAAAGACTAAAGTGGACAGAGAATAGTGGAAAGTTTAAAGTGGACAGACTATAGTGGAAAGACTATAGTGGAAAGACTGTAGTGGACAGAATAAAGTGGAGACTATAGTGGAAAGACTAAAGTGAAAAGACTAAAGTGGAAAGACTATAGTGGAAAGACTATAGTGGAAAGACTGTAGTGGACAGAATAAAGTGGAGACTATAGTGGAAAGACTAAAGTGGACAGAGAATAGTGGAAAGACTAAAGTGGACAGACTATAGTGGAAAGACTATAGTGGAAAGACTGTAGTGGACAGAATAAAGTGGAGACCATAGTGGAAAGACTGAATTGGAAAGACTAAAGTGGATAGACTATAGTGGAAAAAATAAGTGGACAGACTAAAGTGGAAAAACTAAAGTGGACAGAGAATAGCGGAAAGACTAAAGTGGACAGACTATAGAAGAAAGACTATAGTGGAAAGACTGTAGTGGACAGAATAAAGTGGAGAATATAGTGGACAGAATAAAGTGGAAAGACTAAAGTGGAAAGACTAAAGTGGATAGACTATAGTGGAAAGTCAATAGTGGAAAGACTGTAGTGGACAGAATAAAGTGGAGACTATAGTGGAAAAACTAAAGTGGACAGAGAATAGTGGAAAGACTAAAGTGGACAGACTATAGTGGAAAGACTGTGGTGGAAAGACTAAAGTGGACAGACTATAGTGGAAAGACTATAGTGGAAAGACTGTAGTGGACAGAATAAAGTGGAGACTATAGTGGAAAGACTAAAGTGGACAGAGAATAGTGGAAAGATTAAAGTGGACAGACTATAGTGGAAAGATTATAGTGGAAAGACTGTAGTGGACAGAATAAAGTGGAGACTATAGTGGAAAGACTAAAGTAGACAGAGAATAGTGGAAAGACTAAAGTGGACAGACTGTAGTGGACAAAATAAAGTGGAGACTATAGTGGAAAGACTAAAGTGGAAAGACTAAAGTGGACAGACTATAGTGGAAAGACTATAGTGGAAAGACTGTAGTTGACAGAATAAAGTGGAGACTATAGTGGAAAGACTAAAGTGGACAGAGAATAGTGGAAAGACTAAAGTGGACAGACTACAGTGGAAAGACTATAGTGGAAAGAATGTAGTGGACAGAATAAAGTGGAGACTATAGTGGAAAGACTAAAGTAGAAAGAGAATAGTGGAAAGACTAAAGTGGAAATACTGTAGTGGACAGAATAAAGTGGAGACTATAGTGGAAAGACTAAAGTAGACAGAGAATAGTGGAAAGACTAAAGTGGAAAGACTGTAGTGGACAAAATAAAGTGGAGACTATAGTGAAAAGACTAAAGTGCAAAGACTAAAGTGGACAGACTATAGTTGAAAGACTATAGTGAAAAGACTGTAGTGGACAGAATAAAGTGGAGACTATAGTGGAAAGACTAAAGTGGACAGAGAATAGTGGAAAGACTAAAGTGGACAGACTATAGTGGAAAGACTATAGTGGAAAGACTGTAGTGGACAGAATAAAGTGGAGACTATAGTGGAAAGACTAAAGTGGACAGAGAATAGTGGAAAGACTAAAGTGGACAGATTATAGTGGAAAGTCTATAGTGGAAAGACTGTAGTGGACAGAATAAAGTGGAGACTATAGTGGAAAGACTAAAGTGGACAGAGAATAGTGGAAAGACTAAAGTGGACAGACTATAGTGGAAAGACTATAGTGGAAAGACTGTAGTGGACAAAATAAAGTGGAGACTATAGTGGAAAGAATAAAGTGGACAGAGAATACTGGAAAGACTAAAGTGGACAGACTATAGTGGAAAGACTATAGTGGACAGACTAAAGTGGAAAGACTAAAGTGGAAAGACTAAAGTGGACAGACTATAGTGGAAAGACTATAGTGGAAAGACTGTAGTGGACAAAATAAAGTGGAGAGTATAGTGGAAAGACTAAAGTGGACAGAGAATAGTGGAAAGTCTAAAGTGGACAGACTATAGTGGAAAGACTGTAGTGGACAGAATAAAGTGGAGACTATAGTGGAAAGACTAAAGTAGACAGAGAATAGTGGAAAGACTAAAGTGGAAAGACTGTAGTGGACAAAATAAAGTGGAGACTATAGTGGAAAGACTAAAGTGGAAAGACTAAAGTGGAAAGACTATAGTGGAAAGACTATCGTGGAAAGACTATAGTGGAAAGACTACAGTGGAAAGACTGTAGTGGACAGAATAAAGTGGAGACTATAGTGGAAAGACTAAAGTGGACAGAGAATAGTGGAAAGACTAAAGTTGACAGACTATAGTGGAAAGACTGTAGTGGACAGAATAAAGTGGAGACTATAGTGGAAAGACTGAATTGGAAAGACTAAAGTGGATAGACTATAGTGGAAAGAATAAGTGGACAGACTAAAGTGGAAAAACTAAAGTGGAAAGACTAAAGTGGACAGACTATAGAGGAAAGACTATAGTGGAAAGACTGTAGTGGACAAAATAAAGTGGAGACTATAGTGGAAAGACTAAAGTGGAAAGACTAAAGTGGAAAGACTATAGTGGAAAGACTATCGTGGAAAGACTATAGTGGAAAGACTATAGTGGAAAGACTGTAGTGGACAGAATAAAGTGGAGACTATAGTGGAAAGACTAAAGTGGATAGAGAATAGTGGAAAGACTAAAGTGGACAGACTATAGTGGAAAGACTATAGTGGAAAGATTGTAGTGGACAGAATAAAGTGGAGACTATAGTGAAAAGACTGAATTGGAAAGACTAAAGTGGATAGACTATAGGGGAAAGAATAAGTGGACAGACTAAAGTGGAAAAACTAAAGTGGAAAGACTAAAGTGGACAGACTATAGAGGAAAGACTATAGTGGAAAGACTGTAGTGGACAGAATAAAGTGGAGAATATAGTGGACAGAATAAAGTGGAAAGACTAAAGTGGAAAGACTAAAGTGGATATACTATAGTGGAAAGTCAATAGTGGAAAGACTGTAGTGGACAGAATAAAGTGGAGACTATAGTGGAAAGACTAAAGTGGACAGAGAATAGTGGAAAGACTAAAGTGGACAGACTATAGTGGAAAGACTGTAGTGGACAGAATAAAGTGGAGACTATAGTGGAAAGACTGAATTGGAAAGACTAAAGTGGATAGACTATAGTGGAAAGAATAAGTGGACAGACTAAAGTGGAAAAACTAAAGTGGAAAGACTAAAGTGGACAGACTATAGAGGAAAGACTATAGTGGAAAGACTGTAGTGGACAAAATAAAGTGGAGACTATAGTGGAAAGACTAAAGTGGAAAGACTAAAGTGGAAAGACTATAGTGGAAAGACTATCGTGGAAAGACTATAGTGGAAAGACTGTAGTGGACAGAATAAAGTGGAGACTATAGTGAAAAGACTAAAGTGGACAGAGAATAGTGGAAAGACTAAAGTGGACAGACTATAGTGGAAAGACTATGGTGGAAAGATTGTAGTGGACAGAATAAAGTGGAGACTATAGTGGAAAGACTGAATTGGAAAGACTAAAGTGGATAGACTATAGTGGAAAGAATAAGTGGACAGACTAAAGTGGAAAAACTAAAGTGGAAAGACTAAAGTGGACAGACTATAGAGGAAAGACTATAGTGGAAAGACTGTAGTGGACAGAATAAAGTGGAGAATATAGTGGACAGAATAAAGTGGAAAGACTAAATTGGAAAGACTAAAGTGGATATACTATAGTGGAAAGTCAATAGTGGAAAGACTGTAGTGGACAGAATAAAGTGGAGACAATAGTGGAAAGACTAAAGTGGACAGAGAATAGTGGAAAGACTAAAGTGGACAGACTATAGTGGAAAGACTATAGTGGAAAGACTGTAGTGGACAGAATAAAGTGGAGACTATAGTGGAAAGACTAAAGTGGACAGAGAATAGTGGAAAGACTAAAGTGGACAGATTATAGTGGAAAGTCTATAGTGGAAAGACTGTAGTGGACAGAATAAAGTGGAGACTGTAGTGGAAAGAATAAAGTGGACAGAGAATAGTGGAAAGACTAAAGTGGACAGACTATAGTGGAAAGACTATAGTGGAAAGACTGTAGTGGACAAAATAAAGTGGAGAGTATAGTGGAAAGACTAAAGTGGACAGAGAATAGTGGAAAGTTTAAAGTGGACAGACTATAGTGGAAAGACTATAGTGGAAAGACTGTAGTGGACAGAATAAAGTGGAGACTATAGTGGAAAGACTAAAGTAGACAGAGATTAGTGGAAAGACTAAAGTGGAAAGACTGTAGTGGACAAAATAAAGTGGAGACTATAGTGGAAAGACTAAAGTGGAAAGACTAAAGTGGAAAGACTATAGTGGAAAGACTATAGTGGAAAGACTGTTGTGGACAGAATAAAGTGGAGACTATAGTGGAAAGACTAAAGTGGAGAGAGAATAGTGGAAAGACTAAAGTGGACAGACTATAGTGGAAAGACTATAGTGGAAAGACTGTAGTGGACAGAATAAAGTGGAGACCATAGTGGAAAGACTGAATTGGAAAGACTAAAGTGGATAGACTATAGTGGAAAAAATAAGTGGACAGACTAAAGTGGAAAAACTAAAGTGGACAGAGAATAGTGGAAAGACTAAAGTGGACAGACTATAGAGGAAAGACTATAGTGGAAAGACTGTAGTGGACAGAATAAAGTGGAGAATATAGTGGACAGAATAAAGTGGAAAGACTAAAGTGGAAAGACTAAAGTGGATAGACTATAGTGGAAAGTCAATAGTGGAAAGACTGTAGTGGACAGAATAAAGTGGAGACTATAGTGGAAAGACTAAAGTGGACAGAGAATAGTGGAAAGACTAAAGTGGACAGACTATAGTGGAAAGACTGTGGTGGAAAGACTAAAGTGGACAGACTATAGTGGAAAGACTATAGTGGAAAGACTGTAGTGGACAGAATAAAGTGGAGACTATAGTGGAAAGACTAAAGTGGACAGAGAATAGTGGAAAGATTAAAGTGGACAGACTATAGTGGAAAGATTATAGTGGAAAGACTGTAGTGGACAGAATAAAGTGGAGACTATAGTGGAAAGACTAAAGTAGACAGAGAATAGTGGAAAGACTAAAGTGGAAAGACTGTAGTGGACAAAATAAAGTGGAAAGACTATCGTGGAAAGACTATAGTGGAAAGACTATAGTGGAAAGACTGTAGTGGACAGAATAAAGTGGAGACAGAGAATAGTGGAAAGACTAAAGTGGACAGACTATAGTGGAAAGACTATAGTGGAAAGACTGTAGTGGACAGAATAAAGTGGAGACCATAGTGGAAAGACTGAATTGGAAAGACTAAAGTGGATAGACTATAGTGGAAAAAATAAGTGGACAGACTAAAGTGGAAAAACTAAAGTGGACAGAGAATAGTGGAAAGACTAAAGTGGACAGACTATAGAGGAAAGACTATAGTGGAAAGACTGTAGTGGACAGAATAAAGTGGAGAATATAGTGGACAGAATAAAGTGGAAAGACTAAAGTGGAAAGACTAAAGTGGATAGACTATAGTGGAAAGTCAATAGTGGAAAGACTGTAGTGGACAGAATAAAGTGGAGACTATAGTGGAAAGACTAAAGTGGACAGAGAATAGTGGAAAGACTAAAGTGGACAGACTATAGTGGAAAGACTGTGGTGGAAAGACTAAAGTGGACAGACTATAGTGGAAAGACTATAGTGGAAAGACTGTAGTGGACAGAATAAAGTGGAGACTATAGTGGAAAGACTAAAGTGGACAGAGAATAGTGGAAAGATTAAAGTGGACAGACTATAGTGGAAAGATTATAGTGGAAAGACTGTAGTGGACAGAATAAAGTGGAGACTATAGTGGAAAGACTAAAGTAGACAGAGAATAGTGGAAAGACTAAAGTGGAAAGACTGTAGTGGACAAAATAAAGTGGAGACTATAGTGGAAAGACTAAAGTGGAAAGACTAAAGTGGACAGACTATAGTGGAAAGACTATAGTGGAAAGACTGTAGTTGACAGAATAAAGTGGAGACTATAGTGGAAAGACTAAAGTGGACAGAGAATAGTGGAAAGACTAAAGTGGACAGACTACAGTGGAAAGACTATAGTGGAAATACTGTAGTGGACAGAATAAAGTGGAGACTATAGTGGAAAGACTAAAGTAGACAGAGAATAGTGGAAAGACTAAAGTGGAAAGATTGTAGTGGACAAAATAAAGTGGAGACTATAGTGAAAAGACTAAAGTGGAAAGACTAAAGTGGACAGACTATAGTTGAAAGACTATAGTGGAAAGACTGTAGTGGACAGAGAATAGTGGAAAGACTAAAGTGGACAGACTATAGTGGAAAGACTATAGTGGAAAGACTGTAGTGGACAGAATAAAGTGGAGACTATAGTGGAAAGACTAAAGTGGACAGAGAATAGTGGAAAGACTAAAGTGGACAGATTATAGTGGGAAGTCTATAGTGGAAAGACTGTAGTGGACAGAATAAAGTGCAGACTATAGTGGAAAGAATAAAGTGGACAGAGAATAGTGGAAAGACTAAAATGGACAGACTATAGTGGAAAGACTATAGTGGACAGACTAAAGTGGAAAGACTAAAGTGGAAAGACTAAAGTGGACAGACTATAGTGGAAAGACTATAGAGGAAAGACTGTAGTGGACAAAATAAAGTGGAGAGTATAGTGGAAAGACTAAAGTGGACAGAGAATAGTGGAAAGTCTAAAGTGGACAGACTATAGTGGAAAGACTGTAGTGGACAGAATAAAGTGGAGACTATAGTGGAAAGACTAAAGTAGACAGAGAATAGTGGAAAGACTAAAGTGGAAAGACTGTAGTGGACAAAATAAAGTGGAGACTATAGTGGAAAGACTAAAGTGGAAAGACTAAAGTGGAAAGACTATAGTGGAAAGACTATAGTGGAAAGACTGTAGTGGACAGAATAAAGTGGAGACTATAGTGGAAAGACTAAAGTGGACAGAGAATAGTGGAAAGACTAAAGTGGACAGACTATAGTGGAAAGACTTTAGTGGACAGAATAAAGTGGAGACTATAGTGGAAAGACTGAATTGGAAAGACTAAAGTGGATAGACTATAGTGGAAAGAATAAGTGGACAGACTAAAGTGGAAAAACTAAAGTGGAAAGACTAAAGTGGACAGACTATAGAGGAAAGACTATAGTGGAAAGACTGTAGTGGAGAGAATAAAGTGGAGAATATAGTGGACAGAATAAAGTGGAGAGTATAGTGGAAAGACTAAAGTGGAGAGAGAATAGTGGAAAGACTAAAGTGGACAGACTATAGTGGAAAGACTATAGTGGAAAGACTGTAGTGGACAGAATAAAGGGGAGACTATAGTGGAAAGACTAAAGTAGACAGAGAATAGTGGAAAGACTAAAGTGGAAAGACTGTAGTGGACAGAATAAAGTGGAGACTATAGTGGAAAGACTAAAGTGGAAAGACTGTAGTGGACAAAATAAAGTGGGGACTATAGTGGAAAGACTAAAGTGGAAAGACTAAAGTGGACAGACTATAGTGGAAAGACTATAGTGAAAAGACTGTAGTGGACAGAATAAAGTGGAGAATATAGTGGAAAGACTAAAGTGGACAGAGAATAGTGGAAAGACTAAAGTGGACAGACTATAGTGGAAAGACTGTAGTGGACAGAATAAAGTGGAAACTATAGTGGAAAGACTAAAGTGGACAGAGAATAGTGGAAAGACTAAAGTGGACAGAGAATAGTGGAAAGACTAAAGTGGACAGACTATAGTGGAAAGACTATAGTGGAAAGACTGTAGTGGACAGAATAAAGGGGAGACTATAGTGGAAAGACTAAAGTAGACAGAGAATAGTGGAAAGACTAAAGTGGAAAGACTGTAGTGGACAGAATAAAGTGGAGACTATAGTGGAAAGACTAAAGTGGAAAGACTGTAGTGGACAAAATAAAGTGGGGACTATAGTGGAAAGACTAAAGTGGAAAGACTAAAGTGGACAGACTATAGTGGAAAGACTATAGTGAAAAGACTGTAGTGGACAGAATAAAGTGGAGAATATAGTGGAGAGACTAAAGTGGACAGAGAATAGTGGAAAGACTAAAGTGGACAGACTATAGTGGAAAGACTATAGTGGAAAGACTTTAGTGGACAGAATAAAGTGGAAACTATAGTGGAAAGACTAAAGTGGACAGAGAATAGTGGAAAGACTAAAGTGGACAGATTATAGTGGAAAGTCTATAGTGGAAAGACTGTAGTGGACAGAATAAAGGGGAGACTATAGTGGAAAGACTAAAGTAGACAGAGAATAGTGGAAAGACTAAAGTGGAAAGACTGTAGTGGACAGAATAAAGTGGAGAGTATAGTGGAAAGACTAAAGTGGACAGAGAATAGTGGAAAGACTAAAGTGGACAGACTAAAGTGGAAAGACTAAAGTGGAAAGAATAAGTGGACAGACTAAAGTGGAAAGACTATAGTGGACAGACTATAGTGGAAAGACTAAAGTGGACAGACTAAAGTGGAAAGACTAAAGTGGAAAGACTAAAGTGGACAGACTACAGTGGAAAGACTATAGTGGAAAGACTGTATTGGACAGAATAAAGTGGAGAGTATAGTGGAAAGACTAAAGTGGACAGAGAATAGTGGAAAGACTAAAGTGGACAGACTATAGTGGAAAGACTATAGTGGAAAGACTGTAGTGGACAGAATAAAGTGGAGACTATAGTGGAAAGACTAAAGTAGACAGAGAATAGTGGAAAGACTAAAGTGGAAAGACTGTAGTGGACAGAATAAAGTGGAGACTATAGTGGAAAGACTAAAGTAGACAGAGAATAGTGGAAAGACTAAAGTGGAAAGACTAAAGTGGACAGACTATAGTGGAAAGACTATAGTGAAAAGACTGTAGTGGACAGAATAAAGTGGAGACTGTAGTGGAAAGAATAAAGTGGACAGAGAATAGTGGAAAGATTAAAGTGGACAGAGAATAGTGGAAAGTTTAAAGTGGACAGACTATAGTGGAAAGACTATAGTGGAAAGACTGTAGTGGACAGAATAAAGTGGAGACTATAGTGGAAAGACTAAAGTAGACAGAGATTAGTGGAAAGACTAAAGTGGAAAGACTGTAGTGGACAGAATAAAGTGGAGACTATAGTGGAAAGACTGAATTGGAAAGACTAAAGTGGATAGACTATAGTGGAAAGAATAAGTGGACAGACTAAAGTGGAAAAACTAAAGTGGACAGAGAATAGTGGAAAGACTAAAGTGGACAGACTATAGAGGAAAGACTATAGTGGAAAGACTGTAGTGGACAGAATAAAGTGGAGAATATAGTGGACAGAATAAAGTGGAAAGACTAAAGTGGAAAGACTAAAGTGGATAGACTGTAGTGGAAAGTCAATAGTGGAAAGACTGTAGTGGACAGAGTAAAGTGGAGACTATAGTGGAAAGACTAAAGTGGACAGAGAATAGTGGAAAGACTAAAGTGGACAGACTATAGTGGAAAGACTGTGGTGGAAAGACTAAAGTGGACAGACTATAGTGGAAAGACTATAGTGGAAAGACTGTAGTGGACAGAATAAAGTGGAGACTATAGTGGAGAGACTAAAGTAGACAGAGAATAGTGGAAAGACTAAAGTGGAAAGACTGTAGTGGACAAAATAAAGTGGAGACTATAGTGGAAAGACTAAAGTGGAAAGACTAAAGTGGACAGACTATAGTGGAAAGACTATAGTGGAAAGACTAAAGTGGACAGAGAATAGTGGAAAGACTAAAGTGGACGGACTATAGTGGAAAGATTATAGTGGAAAGACTGTAGTGGACAGAATAAAGTGGAGACTATAGTGGAAAGACTAAAGTAGACAGAGAATAGTGGAAAGACTAAAGTGGAAAGACTGTAGTGGAAAAAATAAAGTGGAGACTATAGTGGAAAGACTAAAGTGGAAAGACTAAAGTGGACAGACTATAGTGGAAAGACTATAGTGGAAAGACTGTAGTTGACAGAATAAAGTGGAGACTATAGTGGAAACACTAAAGTGGACAGAGAATAGTGGAAAGACTATAGTGGAAAGACTAAAGTGGACAGAGAATAGTGGAAAGACTAAAGTGGACGTACTATAGTGGAAAGATTATAGTGGAAAGACTGTAGTGGACAGAATAAAGTGGAGACTGTAGTGGAAATACTAAAGTGGAAAGACTAAAGTGGACAGACTGTAGTGGAAAGTCAATAGTGGAAAGACTGTAGTGGACAGAATAAAGTGGAGACTATAGTGGAAAGACTAAAGTGGACAGAGAATAGTGGAAAGACTATAGTGGAAAGACTAAAGTGGACAGAGAATAGTGGAAAGACTAAAGTGGACGGACTATAGTGGAAAGATTATAGTGGAAAGACTGTAGTGGACAGAATAAAGTGGAGACTATAGTGGAAAGACTAAAGTAGACAGAGAATAGTGGAAAGACTAAAGTGGAAAGACTGTAGTGGACAAAATAAAGTGGAGACTATAGTGGAAAGACTAAAGTGGAAAGACTAAAGTGGACAGACTATAGTGGAAAGACTATAGTGGAAAGACTGTAGTTGACAGAATAAAGTGGAGACTATAGTGGAAAGACTAAAGTGGACAGAGAATAGTGGAAAGACTAAAGTGGACAGACTACAGTGGAAAGACTATAGTGGAAAGAATGTAGTGGACAGAATAAAGTGGAGACTATAGTGGAAAGACTAAAGTAGACAGAGAATAGTGGAAAGACTAAAGTGGAAATACTGTAGTGGACAGAATAAAGTGGAGACTATAGTGGAAAGACTAAAGTAGACAGAGAATAGTGGAAAGACTAAAGTGGAAAGACTGTAGTGGACAAAATAAAGTGGAGACTATAGTGAAAAGACTAAAGTGGAAAGACTAAAGTGGACAGACTATAGTGGAAAGACTATAGTGAAAAGACTGTAGTGGACAGAATAAAGTGGAGACTATAGTGGAAAGACTAAAGTGGACAGAGAATAGTTGAAAGACTAAAGTGGACAGACTATAGTGGAAAGACTATAGTGGAAAGACTGTAGTGGACAGAATAAAGTGGAGACTATAGTAGAAAGACTAAAGTGGACAGAGAATAGTGGAAAGACTAAAGTGGACAGATTATAGTGGAAAGTCTATAGTGGAAAGACTGTAGTGGACAGAATAAAGTGGAGACTATAGTGGAAAGAATAAAGTGGACAGAGAATAGTGGAAAGACTAAAGTGGACAGACTATAGTGGAAAGACTATAGTGGACAGACTAAAGTGGAAAGACTAAAGTGGAAAGACTAAAGTGGACAGACTATAGTGGAAAGACTATAGTGGAAAGACTGTAGTGGACAAAATAAAGTGGAGAGTATAGTGGAAAGACTAAAGTGGACAGAGAATAGTGGAAAGTCTAAAGTGGACAGACTATAGTGGAAAGACTGTAGTGGACAGAATAAAGTGGAGACTATAGTGGAAAGACTAAAGTAGACAGAGAATAGTGGAAAGACTGTAGTGGACAAAATAAAGTGGAGACTATAGTGGAAAGACTAAAGTGGAAAGACTAAAGTGGAAAGACTATAGTGGAAAGACTATCGTGGAAAGACTATAGTGGAAAGACTATAGTGGAAAGACTGTAGTGGACAGAATAAAGTGGAGACTATAGTGGAAAGACTAAAGTGGACAGAGAATAGTGGAAAGACTAAAGTGGACAGACTATAGTGGAAAGACTATAGTGGAAAGACTGTAGTGGACAGAATAAAGTGGAGACTTTAGTGGAAAGACTGAATTGGAAACACTAAAGTGGATAGACTATAGTGGAAAGAATAAGTGGACAGACTAAAGTGGAAAAACTAAAGTGGAAAGACTAAAGTGGACAGACTATAGAGGAAAGACTATAGTGGAAAGACTGTAGTGGACAGAATAAAGTGGAGAATATAGTGGACAGAATAAAGTGGAAAGACTAAAGTGGAAAGACTAAAGTGGATATACTATAGTGGAAAGTCAATAGTGGAAAGACTGTAGTGGACAGAATAAAGTGGAGACTATAGTGGAAAGACTAAAGTGGACAGAGAATAGTGGAAAGACTAAAGTGGACAGACTATAGTGGAAAGACTGTGGTGGAAAGACTAAAGTGGACAGACTATAGTGGAAAGACTATAGTGGAAAGACTGTAGTGTACAGAATAAAGTGGAGACTATAGTGGAAAGACTAAAGTGGACAGAGAATAGTGGAAAGACTAAAGTGGACAGACTATAGTGGAAAGACTAAAGTAGACAGAAAATAGTGGAAAGACTAAAGTGGAAAGACTGTAGTGGACAGAATAAAGTGGAGACTATAGTGGAAAGACTAAAGTAGACAGAGAATAGTGGAAAGACTAAAGTGGAAAGACTGTAGTGGACAAAATAAAGTGGAGACTATAGTGGAAAGACTAAAGTGGACAGACTATAGTGAAAAGACTATAGTGAAAAGACTGTAGTGGACAGAATAAAGTGGAGACTATAGTGGAAAGACTAAAGTGGACAGAGAATAGTGGAAAGACTAAAGTGGACAGACTATAGTGGAAAGACTATAGTGGAAAGACTGTAGTGGACAGAATAAAGTGGAGTGGAAAGACTATAGTGGAAAGACTGTAGTGGACAGAATAAAGGGGAGACTATAGTGGAAAGACTAAAGTAGACAGAGAATAGTGGAAAGACTAAAGTGGAAAGACTGTAGTGGACAGAATAAAGTGGAGACTATAGTGGAAAGACTAAAGTGGAAAGACTGTAGTGGACAAAATAAAGTGGGGACTATAGTGGAAAGACTAAAGTGGAAAGACTAAAGTGGACAGACTATAGTGGAAAGACTATAGTGAAAAGACTGTAGTGGACAGAATAAAGTGGAGAATATAGTGGAGAGACTAAAGTGGACAGAGAATAGTGGAAAGACTAAAGTGGACAGACTATAGTGGAAAGACTTTAGTGGACAGAATAAAGTGGAAACTATAGTGGAAAGACTAAAGTGGACAGAGAATAGTGGAAAGACTAAAGTGGACAGATTATAGTGGAAAGTCTATAGTGGAAAGACTGTAGTGGACAGAATAAAGGGGAGACTATAGTGGAAAGACTAAAGTAGACAGAGAATAGTGGAAAGACTAAAGTGGAAAGACTGTAGTGGACAGAATAAAGTGGAGAGTATAGTGGAAAGACTAAAGTGGACAGAGAATAGTGGAAAGACTAAAGTGGACAGACTAAAGTGGAAAGACTAAAGTGGAAAGAATAAGTGGACAGACTAAAGTGGAAAGACTATAGTGGACAGACTATAGTGGAAAGACTAAAGTGGACAGACTAAAGTGGAAAGACTAAAGTGGAAAGACTAAAGTGGACAGACTACAGTGGAAAGACTATAGTGGAAAGACTGTATTGGACAGAATAAAGTGGAGAGTATAGTGGAAAGACTAAAGTGGACAGAGAATAGTGGAAAGACTAAAGTGGACAGACTATAGTGGAAAGACTATAGTGGAAAGACTGTAGTGGACAGAATAAAGTGGAGACTATAGTGGAAAGACTAAAGTAGACAGAGAATAGTGGAAAGACTAAAGTGGAAAGACTGTAGTGGACAGAATAAAGTGGAGACTATAGTGGAAAGACTAAAGTAGACAGAGAATAGTGGAAAGACTAAAGTGGAAAGACTGTAGTGGACAAAATAAAGTGGAGACTATAGTGGAAAGACTAAAGTGGAAAGACTAAAGTGGACAGACTATAGTGGAAAGACTATAGTGAAAAGACTGTAGTGGACAGAATAAAGTGGAGACTGTAGTGGAAAGAATAAAGTGGACAGAGAATAGTGGAAAGATTAAAGTGGACAGAGAATAGTGGAAAGTTTAAAGTGGACAGACTATAGTGGAAAGACTATAGTGGAAAGACTGTAGTGGACAGAATAAAGTGGAGACTATAGTGGAAAGACTAAAGTAGACAGAGATTAGTGGAAAGACTAAAGTGGAAAGACTGTAGTGGACAAAATAAAGTGGAGACTATAGTGGAAAGACTAAAGTGGAAAGACTAAAGTAGAAAGACTATAGTGGAAAGACTATAGTGGGAAGACTGTAGTGGACAGAATAAAGTGGAGACTATAGTGGAAAGACTGAATTGGAAAGACTAAAGTGGATAGACTATAGTGGAAAGAATAAGTGGACAGACTAAAGTGGAAAAACTAAAGTGGACAGAGAATAGTGGAAAGACTAAAGTGGACAGACTATAGAGGAAAGACTATAGTGGAAAGACTGTAGTGGACAGAATAAAGTGGAGAATATAGTGGACAGAATAAAGTGGAAAGACTAAAGTGGAAAGACTAAAGTGGATAGACTGTAGTGGAAAGTCAATAGTGGAAAGACTGTAGTGGACAGAGTAAAGTGGAGACTATAGTGGAAAGACTAAAGTGGACAGAGAATAGTGGAAAGACTAAAGTGGACAGACTATAGTGGAAAGACTGTGGTGGAAAGACTAAAGTGGACAGACTATAGTGGAAAGACTATAGTGGAAAGACTGTAGTGGACAGAATAAAGTGGAGACTATAGTGGAGAGACTAAAGTAGACAGAGAATAGTGGAAAGACTAAAGTGGAAAGACTGTAGTGGACAAAATAAAGTGGAGACTATAGTGGAAAGACTAAAGTGGAAAGACTAAAGTGGACAGACTATAGTGGAAAGACTATAGTGGAAAGACTAAAGTGGACAGAGAATAGTGGAAAGACTAAAGTGGACGGACTATAGTGGAAAGATTATAGTGGAAAGACTGTAGTGGACAGAATAAAGTGGAGACTATAGTGGAAAGACTAAAGTAGACAGAGAATAGTGGAAAGACTAAAGTGGAAAGACTGTAGTGGAAAAAATAAAGTGGAGACTATAGTGGAAAGACTAAAGTGGAAAGACTAAAGTGGACAGACTATAGTGGAAAGACTATAGTGGAAAGACTGTAGTTGACAGAATAAAGTGGAGACTATAGTGGAAAGACTAAAGTGGACAGAGAATAGTGGAAAGACTATAGTGGAAAGACTAAAGTGGACAGAGAATAGTGGAAAGACTAAAGTGGACGTACTATAGTGGAAAGATTATAGTGGAAAGACTGTAGTGGACAGGATAAAGTGGAGACTATAGTGGAAATACTAAAGTGGAAAGACTAAAGTGGACAGACTGTAGTGGAAAGTCAATAGTGGAAAGACTGTAGTGGACAGAATAAAGTGGAGACTATAGTGGAAAGACTAAAGTGGACAGAGAATAGTGGAAAGACTATAGTGGAAAGACTAAAGTGGACAGAGAATAGTGGAAAGACTAAAGTGGACGGACTATAGTGGAAAGATTATAGTGGAAAGACTGTAGTGGACAGAATAAAGTGGAGACTATAGTGGAAAGACTAAAGTAGACAGAGAATAGTGGAAAGACTAAAGTGGAAAGACTGTAGTGGACAAAATAAAGTGGAGACTATAGTGGAAAGACTAAAGTGGAAAGACTAAAGTGGACAGACTATAGTGGAAAGACTATAGTGGAAAGACTGTAGTTGACAGAATAAAGTGGAGACTATAGTGGAAAGACTAAAGTGGACAGAGAATAGTGGAAAGACTAAAGTGGACAGACTACAGTGGAAAGACTATAGTGGAAAGAATGTAGTGGACAGAATAAAGTGGAGACTATAGTGGAAAGACTAAAGTAGACAGAGAATAGTGGAAAGACTAAAGTGGAAATACTGTAGTGGACAGAATAAAGTGGAGACTATAGTGGAAAGACTAAAGTAGACAGAGAATAGTGGAAAGACTAAAGTGGAAAGACTGTAGTGGACAAAATAAAGTGGAGACTATAGTGAAAAGACTAAAGTGGAAAGACTAAAGTGGACAGACTATAGTGGAAAGACTATAGTGAAAAGACTGTAGTGGACAGAATAAAGTGGAGACTATAGTGGAAAGACTAAAGTGGACAGAGAATAGTTGAAAGACTAAAGTGGACAGACTATAGCGGAAAGACTATAGTGGAAAGACTGTAGTGGACAGAATAAAGTGGAGACTATAGTAGAAAGACTAAAGTGGACAGAGAATAGTGGAAAGACTAAAGTGGACAGATTATAGTGGAAAGTCTATAGTGGAAAGACTGTAGTGGACAGAATAAAGTGGAGACTATAGTGGAAAGAATAAAGTGGACAGAGAATAGTGGAAAGACTAAAGTGGACAGACTATAGTGGAAAGACTATAGTGGACAGACTAAAGTGGAAAGACTAAAGTGGAAAGACTAAAGTGGACAGACTATAGTGGAAAGACTATAGTGGAAAGACTGTAGTGGACAAAATAAAGTGGAGAGTATAGTGGAAAGACTAAAGTGGACAGAGAATAGTGGAAAGTCTAAAGTGGACAGACTATAGTGGAAAGACTGTAGTGGACAGAATAAAGTGGAGACTATAGTGGAAAGACTAAAGTAGACAGAGAATAGTGGAAAGACTAAAGTGGAAAGACTGTAGTGGACAAAATAAAGTGGAGACTATAGTGGAAAGACTAAAGTGGAAAGACTAAAGTGGAAAGACTATAGTGGAAAGACTATCGTGGAAAGACTATAGTGGAAAGACTATAGTGGAAAGACTGTAGTGGACAGAATAAAGTGGAGACTATAGTGGAAAGACTAAAGTGGACAGAGAATAGTGGAAAGACTAAAGTGGACAGACTATAGTGGAAAGACTATAGTGGAAAGACTGTAGTGGACAGAATAAAGTGGAGACTATAGTGGAAAGACTGAATTGGAAACACTAAAGTGGATAGACTATAGTGGAAAGAATAAGTGGACAGACTAAAGTGGAAAAACTAAAGTGGAAAGACTAAAGTGGACAGACTATAGAGGAAAGACTATAGTGGAAAGACTGTAGTGGACAGAATAAAGTGGAGAATATAGTGGACAGAATAAAGTGGAAAGACTAAAGTGGAAAGACTAAAGTGGATATACTATAGTGGAAAGTCAATAGTGGAAAGACTGTAGTGGACAGAATAAAGTGGAGACTATAGTGGAAAGACTAAAGTGGACAGAGAATAGTGGAAAGACTAAAGTGGACAGACTATAGTGGAAAGACTGTGGTGGAAAGACTAAAGTGGACAGACTATAGTGGAAAGACTATAGTGGAAAGACTGTAGTGTACAGAATAAAGTGGAGACTATAGTGGAAAGACTAAAGTGGACAGAGAATAGTGGAAAGACTAAAGTGGACAGACTATAGTGGAAAGACTAAAGTAGACAGAAAATAGTGGAAAGACTAAAGTGGAAAGACTGTAGTGGACAGAATAAAGTGGAGACTATAGTGGAAAGACTAAAGTAGACAGAGAATAGTGGAAAGACTAAAGTGGAAAGACTGTAGTGGACAAAATAAAGTGGAGACTATAGTGGAAAGACTAAAGTGGACAGACTATAGTGAAAAGACTATAGTGAAAAGACTGTAGTGGACAGAATAAAGTGGAGACTATAGTGGAAAGACTAAAGTGGACAGAGAATAGTGGAAAGACTAAAGTGGACAGACTATAGTGGAAAGACTATAGTGGAAAGACTGTAGTGGACAGAATAAAGTGGAGACTATAGTGGAAAGACTAAAGTGGACAGAGAATAGTGGAAAGACTAAAGTGGACAGATTATAGTGGAAAGTCTATAGTGGAAAGACTGTAGTGGACAGAATAAAGTGGAGACTGTAGTGGAAAGAATAAAGTGGACAGAGAATAGTGGAAAGACTAAAGTGGACAGACTATAGTCGAAAGACTATAGTGGACAGGCTAAAGTGGAAAGACTAAGTGGAAAGACTAAAGTGGACAGACTATAGTGGAAAGACTATAGTGGAAAGACTGTAGTGGACAAAATAAAGTGGAGAGTGTAGTGGAAAGACTAAAGTGGACAGAGAATAGTGGAAAGTTTAAAGTGGACAGACTATAGTGGAAAGACTATAGTGGAAAGACTGTAGTGGACAGAATAAAGTGGAGACTATAGTGGAAAGACTAAAGTAGACAGAGATTAGTGGAAAGACTAAAGTGGAAAGACTGTAGTGGACAAATTAAAGTGGAGACTATAGTGGAAAGACTAAAGTGGAAAGACTAAAGTGGAAAGACTATAGTGGAAAGACTATAGTGGAAAGACTGTAGTGGACAGAATAAAGTGGAGACTATAGTGGAAAGACTAAAGTGGACAGAGAATAGTGGAAAGACTAAAGTGGACAGACTATAGTGGAAAGACTATAGTGGAAAGACTGTAGTGGACAGAATAAAGTGGAGACTATAGTGGAAAGACTGAATTGGAAAGACTAAAGTGGATAGACTATAGTGGAAAAAATAAGTGGATAGACTAAAGTGGAAAAACTAAATTGGACAGAGAATAGTGGAAAGACTAAAGTGGACAGACTATAGAGGAAAGACTATAGTGGAAAGACTGTAGTGGACAGAATAAAGTGGAGAATATAGTGGACAGAATAAAGTGGAAAGACTAAAGTGGAAAGACTAAAGTGGATAGATTATAGTGGAAAGTCAATAGTGGAAAGACTGTAGTGGACAGAATAAAGTGGAGAATATAGTGGAAAGACTAAAGTGGACAGAGAATAGTGGAAAGACTAAAGTGGACAGACTATAGTGGAAAGACTGTGGTGGAAAGACTAAAGTGGACCGACTATAGTGGAAAGACTATAGTGGAAAGACTGTAGTGGACAGAATAAAGTGGAGACTATAGTGGAAAGACTAAAGTGGACAGAGAATAGTGGAAAGATTAAAGTGGACAGACTATAGTGGAAAGACTATAGTGGAAAGAATTTAGTGGACAGAATAAAGTGGAGACTATAGTGGAAAGACTAAAATAGACAGAGAATAGTGGAAAGACTAAAGTGGAAATACTGTAGTGGACAGAATAAAGTGGAGACTATAGTGGAAAGACTAAAGTAGACAGAGAATAGTGGAAAGACTAAAGTGGAAAGACTGTAGTGGACAAATTAAAGTGGAGACTATAATGGAAAGACTAAAGTGGAAAGACTAAAGTGGACAGAATATAGTGGAAAGACTATAGTGGAAAGACTGTAGTTGACAGAATAAAGTGGAGACTATAGTGGAAAGACTAAAGTGGACAGAGAATAGTGGAAAGACTAAAGTGGACAGACTACAGTGGAAAGACTATAGTGGAAAGAATTTAGTGGACAGAATAAAGTGGAGACTATAGTGGAAAGACTAAAATAGACAGAGAATAGTGGAAAGACTAAAGTGGAAATACTGTAGTGGACAGAATAAAGTGGAGACTATAGTGGAAAGACTAAAGTAGACAGAGAATATTGGAAAGACTAAAGTGGAAAGACTGTAGTGGACAAAATAAAGTGGAGACTATAGTGAAAAGACTAAAGTGGAAAGACTAAAGTGGACAGACTATAGTGGAAAGACTATAGTGAAAAGACTGTAGTGGACAGAATAAAGTGGAGACTATAGTGGAAAGACTAAAGTGGACAGAGAATAGTGGAAAGACTAAAGTGGACAGACTATAGTGGAAAGACTATAGTGGAAAGACTGTAGTGGACAGAATAAAGTGGAGACTATAGTGGAAAGACTAAAGTGGACAGAGAATAGTGGAAAGACTAAAGTGGACAGATTATAGTGGAAAGTCTATAGTGGAAAGACTGTAGTGGACAGAATAAAGTGGAGACTATAGTGGAAAGAATAAAGTGGACAGAGAATAGTGGAAAGACTAAAGTGGACAGACTATAGTGGAAAGACTATAGTGGACAGACTAAAGTGGAAAGACTAAAGTGGAAAGACTAAAGTGGACAGACTATAGTGGAAAGACTATAGTGGAAAGACTGTAGTGGACAAAATAAAGTCTAGAGTATAGTGGAAAGACTAAAGTGGACAGAGAATAGTGGAAAGTCTAAAGTGGACAGACTATAGTGGAAAGACTGTAGTGGACAGAATAAAGTGGAGACTATAGTGGAAAGACTAAAGTAGACAGAGAATAGTGGAAAGACTAAAGTGGACAGACTGTAGTGGAAAGACTGTAGTGGAGAGAATAGTGGAAAGACTAAAGTGGACAGACTATAGTGGAAAGAGGGTAGTGGACAGAATAAAGTGGAGACTATAGTGGAAAGACTAAAGTGGACAGAGAATAGTGGAAAGACTAAAGTGGACAGACTATAGTGGAAAGACTAAAGTGGACAGACTATAGTGGAAAGACTATAGTGGAAAGACTTAAAGTGGAGAGTATAGTGGAAAGACTAAAGTGGACAGAGAATAGTGGAAAGACTAAAGTGGACAGACTATAGTGGAAAGACTGTAGTGGACAGAATAAAGTGGAGACTATAGTGGAAAGACTAAAGTAGACAGAGAATAGTGGAAAGACTAAAGTGGAAAGACTGTAGTGGACAAAATAAAGTGGAGACTATAGTGGAAAGACTAAAGTGGAAGGACTAAAGTGGACAGACTATAGTGGAAAGACTATAGTGAAAAGACTGTAGTGGACAGAATAAAGTGGAGACTATAGTGGAAAGACTAAAGTGAAAAGACTAAAGTGGACAGACAGTATTGGAAAGACTAAAGTGGAAAGACTGTAGTGGACAGAATAAAGTGGAGACTACAGTGGAAAGACTAAAGTGGAAAGACTAAAGAGGACAGACTATAGTGGAAAGACTGAAGTGGAAAGACTCAGTGGACAGACTAAAGTGTACACACTGAAGTGGACAGAATAAAGTGGAAAGACTAAAGTGGAAAGACTAAAGTGGACAGACTATAGTGGAAAGAAAAAAGTGGACAGACTAAAGTGGAAAGATTAAAGTGGAAAGACTAAAGTGGACAAACTATAGTGGAAAGACTATAGTGGACAGAGAATAGTGGAAATACTAAAGTGGACAGACTATAGTGGAAAGACTATAGTGGAAAGACTGTAGTGGACAGAATAAAGTGGAGACTATAGTGGAAAGACTAAAGTGGACAGAGAATAGTGGAAAGACTAAAGTGGACAGACTATAATGGAAACACTAAAGTGGAAAAACTAAAGTGGAAAGACTAAAGTGGACAGACTATAGTGGAAAGAAAAAAGTGGACAGACTAAAGTGGAAAGATTAAAGTGGAAAGACTAAAGTGGACAAACTATAGTGGAAAGACTAAAGTGGACAGAGAATAGTGGAAAGACTAAAGTGGACAGACTATAGTGGAAAGACTATAGTGGAAAGACTGTAGTGGACAGAATAAAGTGGAGACTATAGTGGAAAGACTAAAGTGGACAGAGAATAGTGGAAAGACTAAAGTGGACAGACTATAATGGAAACACTAAAGTGGAAAAACTAAAGTGGAAAGACTAAAGTGGACAGACTAAAGTGGATAGACTATAGTGGAAAGTCAATAGTGGAAAGACTGTAGTGGACAGAATAAAGTGGAGACTATAGTGGAAAGACTAAAGTGGACAGAGAATAGTGGAAAGACTAAAGTGGACAGACTATAGTGGAAAGACTGTGGTGGAAAGACTAAAGTGGACAGACTATAGTGGAAAGACTGTAGTGGAAAGACTGTAGTGGACAGAATAAAGTGGAGACTATAGTGGAAAGACTAAAGTAGACAGAGAATAGTGGAAAGACTAAAGTGGAAAGACTGTAGTGGACAAAATAAAGTGGAGACTATAGTGGAAAGACTAAAGTGGACAGACTATAGTGAAAAGACTATAGTGGAAAGACTGTAGTGGACAGAATAGAGTGGAGACTATAGTGGAAAGACTAAAGTGGACAGAGAATAGTGGAAAGACTAAAGTGGACAGACTTTAGAGGAAAGACTATAGTGGAAAGACTGTAGTGGACAGAATAAAGTGGAGACTGTAGTGGAAAGACTGAATTGGAAAGACTAAAGTGGATAGACTATAGTGGAAAGACTAAAGTGGACAGATTATAGTGGAAAGTCTATAGTGGAAAGACTGTAGTGGACAGAAAAAAGTGGAGACTATAGTGGAAAGAATAAAGTGGACATAGAATAGTGGAAAGACTAAAGTGGACAGACGATAGTGGAAAGACTATAGTGGACAGACTAAAGTGGAAAGACTAAAGTGGAAAGACTAAAGTCGACAGACTATAGTGGAAAGACTATAGTGGAAAGACTGTAGTGGACAAAATAAAGTGGAGAGTATAGTGGAAAGACTAAAGTGGACAGAGAATAGTGGAAAGTCTAAAGTGGACGGACTATAGTGGAAAGACTATAGTGGAAAGACTAAAGTGGACAGACTATAGTGGAAAGACTATAGTGGAAAGACTATAGTGGAAAGACTAAAGTGGACAGACTAAAGTGGAAAGACTAAAGTGGACAGACTAAAGTGGAAAGACTAAAGTGGAAAGACTAAAGTGGAGACTATAGTGGAAAGACTAAAGTAGACAGACTATAGTGGAAAGACTATAGTGGAAAGACTGTAGTGGACATAATAAAGTGGAGACTATAGTGGAAAGACTAAAGTGGACAGAGAATAGTGGAAAGACTAAAGTGGACAGACTATAGTGGAAAGACTATAGTGGAAAGACTATAGTGGAAAGACTAAAGTGGACAGACTAAAGTGGAAAGACTAAAGTGGACAGACTAAAGTGGAAAGACTAAAGTGGAAAGACTAAAGTGGAGACTATAGTGGAAAGACTAAAGTGGACAGAGAATAGTGGAAAGACTAAAGTGGACAGACTATAGTGGAAAGACTATGGTGGAAAGACTGTAGTGGACAGAATAAAGTGGAGACTATAGTGGAAAGACTATAGTGGAAAGACTATAGTGGACAGAATAAAGTGGAGACTATAGTGGAAAGACTAAAGTGGACAGAGAATAGTGGAAAGACTAAAGTGGACAGACTATAGTGGACAGACTATAGTGGAAAGACTATAGTGGACAGACTATAGTGGAAAGGCTAAAGTGGACAGACTAAAGTGGAAAGACTAAAGTGGACAGACTAAAGTGGAAAGACTAAAGTGGAAAGACTAAAGTGGACAGACTATAGTGGAAAGACTAAAGTGGACAGAGAATAGTGGAAAGACTAAAGTGGACAGACTATAGTGGAAAGACTATAGTGGAAAGACTATAGTGGAAAGACTAAAGTGGACAGACTAAAGTGGAAAGACTAAAGTGGACAGACTAAAGTGGAAAGACTAAAGTGGAAAGACTAAAGTGGAGACTATAGTGGAAAGACTAAAGTGGACAGAGAATAGTGGAAAGACTAAAGTGGACAGACTATAGTGGAAAGACTATAGTGGAAAGACTGCAGTGGACAGAATAAAGTGGAGACTATAGTGGAAAGACTAAAGTGGACAGAGAATAGTGGAAAGACTAAAGTGGACAGACTATAGTGGAAAGACTATAGTGGACAGACTATAGTGGAAAGACTAAAGTGGACAGACTAAAGTGGAAAGACTAAAGTGGACAGACTAAAGTGGAAAGACTAAAGTGGAAAGACTAAAGTGGACAGACAGTAGTGAAAAGACTAAAGTAGACAGAGAATAGTGGAAAGACTAAAGTGAAAAGACTGTAGTGGACAGAATAAAGTGGAGACTATAGTGGAAAGACTAAAGTAGACAGAGAATAGTGGAAAGACTAAAGTGGAAAGACTGTAGTGGACAAAATAAAGTGGAGACTATAGTGGAAAGACTAAAGTGAAAAGACTAAAGGGGACAGACTATAGTGGAAAGACTATAGTGAAAAGACTGTAGTGGACAGAATAAAGTTGAGACTATAGTGGAAAGACTAAAGTGGACAGAGAATAGTGGAAAGACTAAAGTGGACAGACTATAGTGGAAAGACTATAGTGGAAAGACTGTAGTGGACGGAATAAAGTGGAGACTATAGTGGAAAGACTAAAATGGACAGAATAAAGTGGAGACTATAGTGGAAAGACTAAAATGGACAGAGAATAGTGGAAAGACTAAAGTGGACAGATTATAGTGGAAAGTCTATAGTGGAAAGACTGTAGTGGACAGAATAAAGTGGAGACTATAGTGGAAAGAATAAAGTGGACAGAGAATAGTGGAATGACTAAAGTGGAAAGACTAAAGTGGAAAGACTGTAGTGGACAAAATAAAGTGGAGAGTATAGTGGAAAGACTAAAGTGGACAGAGAATAGTGGAAAGTCTAAAGTGGACAGACTATAGTGGAAAGACTATAGTGGAAAGACTGTAGTGGACAGAATAAAGTGGAGACTATAGTGGAAATACTAAAGTAGACAGAGAATAGTGGAAAGACTATAGTGGAAAGACTGTAGTGGACAGAATAAAGTGGAGACTATAGTGGAAAGACTAAAGTAGACAGAGAATAGTGGAAAATCTAAAGTGGACAGACTATAGTGGAAAGACAGTAGTGGACAGAATAAAGTGGAGACTATAGTGGAAAGACTAAAGTAGACAGAGAATAGTGGAAAGACTAAAGTGGAAAGACTGTAGTGGACAGAATAAAGTGGAGACTATAGTGGAAAGACTAAAGTGGACAGAGAATAGTGGAAAGACTAAAGTGGACAGACTATAGTGGAAAGACTGTGGTGGAAAGATTAAAGTGGACAGACTATAGTAGAAAGACTATAGTGGAAAGACTGTAGTGGAGAGAATAAAGTGGAGACTATAGTGGAAAGACTGAAGTGGACAGAGAATAGTGGAAAGACTAAAGTGGACAGACTATAGTGGTAAGATTATAGTGGAAAGACTGTAGTGGACAGAATAAAGTGGAGACTATAGTGGAAAGACTAAAGTAGACAGAGAATAGTGCAAAGACTAAAGTGGAAAGACTGTAGTGGACAAAATGAAGTGGAGACTATAGTGAAAAGACTAAAGTGGACAGAGAATAGTGGAAAGACTAAAGTGGACAGACTATAGTGGAAAGACTATAGTGGAAAGACTATAGTGGAAAGACTAAAGTGGACAGACTAAAGTGGAAAGACTAAAGTGGACAGACTAAAGTGGAAAGACTAAAGTGGAAAGACTAAAGTGGAGACTATAGTGGAAAGACTAAAGTGGACAGAGAATAGTGGAAAGACTAAAGTGGACAGACTATAGTGGAAAGACTATAGTGGAAAGACTGTCGTGGACAGACTATAGTGGAAAGACTATAGTGGAAAGACTGTAGTGGACAGAATAAAGTGGAGACTATAGTGGAAAGACTAAAGTGGACAGAGAATAGTGGAAAGACTAAAGTGGACAGACTATAGTGGAAAGACTAAAGTGGACAGACTAAAGTGGAAAGACTAAAGTGGAAAGACTAAAGTGGACAGACTATAGTGGAAAGACTATAGTGGAAAGACTGTAGTGGACAGAATAAAGTGGAGACTATAGTGGAAAGACTAAAGTGGACAGAGAATAGTGGAAAGACTAAAGTGGACAGACTATAGTGGAAAGACTATAGTGGAAAGACTATAGTGGAAAGACTAAAGTGGACAGACTAAAGTGGAAAGACTAAAGTGGACAGACTAAAGTGGAAAGACTAAAGTGGAAAGACTAAAGTGGAGACTATAGTGGAAAGACTAAAGTGGACAGAGAATAGTGGAAAGACTAAAGTGGACAGACTATAGTGGAAAGACTATGGTGGAAAGACTGTAGTGGACAGAATAAAGTGGAGACTATAGTGGAAAGACTATAGTGGAAAGACTATAGTGGACAGAATAAAGTGGAGACTATAGTGGAAAGACTAAAGTGGACAGAGAATAGTGGAAAGACTAAAGTGGACAGACTATAGTGGACAGACTATAGTGGAAAGACTATAGTGGACAGACTATAGTGGAAAGGCTAAAGTGGACAGACTAAAGTGGAAAGACTAAAGTGGACAGACTAAAGTGGAAAGACTAAAGTGGAAAGACTAAAGTGGACAGACTATAGTGGAAAGACTAAAGTGGACAGAGAATAGTGGAAAGACTAAAGTGGACAGAGAATAGTGGAAAGACTAAAGTGGACAGACTATAGTGGAAAGACTATAGTGGAAAGACTGCAGTGGACAGAATAAAGTGGAGACTATAGTGGAAAGACTAAAGTGGACAGAGAATAGTGGAAAGACTAAAGTGGACAGACTATAGTGGAAAGACTATAGTGGACAGACTATAGTGGAAAGACTAAAGTGGACAGACTAAAGTGGAAAGACTAAAGTGGACAGACTAAAGTGGAAAGACTAAAGTGGAAAGACTAAAGTGGACAGACAGTAGTGAAAAGACTAAAGTAGACAGAGAATAGTGGAAAGACTAAAGTGAAAAGACTGTAGTGGACAGAATAAAGTGGAGACTATAGTGGAAAGACTAAAGTAGACAGAGAATAGTGGAAAGACTAAAGTGGAAAGACTGTAGTGGACAAAATAAAGTGGAGACTATAGTGGAAAGACTAAAGTGAAAAGACTAAAGGGGACAGACTATAGTGGAAAGACTATAGTGAAAAGACTGTAGTGGACAGAATAAAGTTGAGACTATAGTGGAAAGACTAAAGTAGACAGAGAATAGTGGAAAGACTAAAGTGGAAAGACTGTAGTGGACAAAATAAAGTGGAAAGACTGTAGTGGACGGAATAAAGTGGAGACTATAGTGGAAAGACTAAAATGGACAGAATAAAGTGGAGACTATAGTGGAAAGACTAAAATGGACAGAGAATAGTGGAAAGACTAAAGTGGACAGATTATAGTGGAAAGTCTATAGTGGAAAGACTGTAGTGGACAGAATAAAGTGGAGACTATAGTGGAAAGAATAAAGTGGACAGAGAATAGTGGAAAGACTAAAGTGGACAGACTATAGTGGAAAGACTATAGTGGACAGACTATAGTGGAAAGACTAAAGTGGACAGACTAAAGTGGAAAGACTAAAGTGGACAGACTAAAGTGGAAAGACTAAAGTGGACAGACTAAAGTGGAAAGACTAAAGTGGAAAGACTAAAGTGGAGACTATAGTGGAAAGACTAAAGTGGACAGAGAATAGTGGAAAGACTAAAGTGGACAGACTATAGTGGAAAGACTATAGTGGAAAGACTGCAGTGGACAGAATAAAGTGGAGACTATAGTGGAAAGACTAAAGTGGACAGAGAATAGTGGAAAGACTAAAGTGTACAGACTATAGTGGAAAGACTATAGTGGACAGACTATAGTGGAAAGACTAAAGTGGACAGACTAAAGTGGAAAGACTAAAGTGGACAGACTAAAGTGGAAAGACTAAAGTGGAAAGACTAAAGTGGACAGACAGTAGTGAAAAGACTAAAGTAGACAGAGAATAGTGGAAAGACTAAAGTGAAAAGACTGTAGTGGACAGAATAAAGTGGAGACTATAGTGGAAAGACTAAAGTAGACAGAGAATAGTGGAAAGACTAAAGTGGAAAGACTGTAGTGGACAAAATAAAGTGGAGACTATAGTGGAAAGACTAAAGTGAAAAGACTAAAGGGGACAGACTATAGTGGAAAGACTATAGTGAAAAGACTGTAGTGGACAGAATAAAGTTGAGACTATAGTGGAAAGACTAAAGTGGACAGAGAATAGTGGAAAGACTAAAGTGGACAGACTATAGTGGAAAGACTATAGTGGAAAGACTGTAGTGGACGGAATAAAGTGGAGACTATAGTGGAAAGACTAAAATGGACAGAATAAAGTGGAGACTATAGTGGAAAGACTAAAATGGACAGAGAATAGTGGAAAGACTAAAGTGGACAGATTATAGTGGAAAGTCTATAGTGGAAAGACTGTAGTGGACAGAATAAAGTGGAGACTATAGTGGAAAGAATAAAGTGGACAGAGAATAGTGGAATGACTAAAGTGGAAAGACTAAAGTGGAAAGACTGTAGTGGACAAAATAAAGTGGAGAGTATAGTGGAAAGACTAAAGTGGACAGAGAATAGTGGAAAGTCTAAAGTGGACAGACTATAGTGGAAAGACTATAGTGGAAAGACTGTAGTGGACAGAATAAAGTGGAGACTATAGTGGAAATACTAAAGTAGACAGAGAATAGTGGAAAGACTATAGTGGAAAGACTGTAGTGGACAGAATAAAGTGGAGACTATAGTGGAAAGACTAAAGTAGACAGAGAATAGTGGAAAATCTAAAGTGGACAGACTATAGTGGAAAGACAGTAGTGGACAGAATAAAGTGGAGACTATAGTGGAAAGACTAAAGTAGACAGAGAATAGTGGAAAGACTAAAGTGGAAAGACTGTAGTGGACAGAATAAAGTGGAGACTATAGTGGAAAGACTAAAGTGGACAGAGAATAGTGGAAAGACTAAAGTGGACAGACTATAGTGGAAAGACTGTGGTGGAAAGACTAAAGTGGACAGACTATAGTAGAAAGACTATAGTGGAAAGACTGTAGTGGAGAGAATAAAGTGGAGAATATAGTGGAAAGACTGAAGTGGACAGAGAATAGTGGAAAGACTAAAGTGGACAGACTATAGTGGTAAGATTATAGTGGAAAGACTGTAGTGGACAGAATAAAGTGGAGACTATAGTGGAAAGACTAAAGTAGACAGAGAATAGTGCAAAGACTAAAGTGGAAAGACTGTAGTGGACAAAATGAAGTGGAGACTATAGTGAAAAGACTAAAGTGGACAGAGAATAGTGGAAAGACTAAAGTGGACAGACTATAGTGGAAAGACTATAGTGGAAAGACTATAGTGGAAAGACTAAAGTGGACAGACTAAAGTGGAAAGACTAAAGTGGACAGACTAAAGTGGAAAGACTAAAGTGGAAAGACTAAAGTGGAGACTATAGTGGAAAGACTAAAGTGGACAGAGAATAGTGGAAAGACTAAAGTGGACAGACTATAGTGGAAAGACTATAGTGGAAAGACTGTCGTGGACAGACTATAGTGGAAAGACTATAGTGGAAAGACTGTAGTGGACAGAATAAAGTGGAGACTATAGTGGAAAGACTAAAGTGGACAGAGAATAGTGGAAAGACTAAAGTGGACAGACTATAGTGGAAAGACTAAAGTGGACAGACTAAAGTGGAAAGACTAAAGTGGAAAGACTAAAGTGGACAGACTATAGTGGAAAGACTATAGTGGAAAGACTGTAGTGGACAGAATAAAGTGGAGACTATAGTGGAAAGACTAAAGTGGACAGAGAATAGTGGAAAGACTAAAGTGGACAGACTATAGTAGAAAGACTATAGTGGAAAGACTGTAGTGGATAAAATAAAGTGGAGACTATAGTGGAAAGACTAAATGGAAAGACTAAAGTGGAAAGACTATAGTGGAAAGACTATAGTGGAAAGACTGTAGGGGACAGAATAAAGTGGAGACTATAGTGGAAAGACTAAAGTGGACAGAGAATAGTGGAAAGACTAAAGTGGACAGACTATAGTGGAAAGACTGTAGTGGACAGAATAAATTGGAGACTATAGTGGAAAGACTGAATTGGAAAGACTAAAGTGGATAGACTATAGTGGAAAGTCAATAGTGGAAAGACTGTAGTGGACAGAATAAAGTGGAGACTATAGTGAAAAGACTAAAGTGGACAGAGAATAGTGGAAAGACTAAAGTGGACAGACTATAGTGGAAAGACTGTGGTGGAAAGACTAAAGTGGACAGACTATAGTGGAAAGACTATAGTGGAAAGACTGTAGTGGACAGAATAAAGTGGAGACTATAGTGGAAAGACTAAAGTGGACAGAGAATAGTGGAAAGACTAAAGTGGACAGACTATAGTGGTAAGATTATAGTGGAAAGACTGTAGTGGACAGAATAAAGTGGAGACTATAGTGGAAAGACTAAAGTAGACAGAGAATAGTGCAAAGACTAAAGTGGAAAGACTGTAGTGGACAAAATAAAGTGGAGACTATAGTGGAAAGACTAAAGTGGACAGAGAATAGTGGAAAGACTAAAGTGGACAGACTATAGTGGAAAGACTATAGTGGAAAGACTATAGTGGAAAGACTAAAGTGGACAGACTAAAGTGGAAAGACTAAAGTGGACAGACTAAAGTGGAAAGACTAAAGTGGAAAGACTAAAGTGGAGACTATAGTGGAAAGACTACAGTGGACAGAGAATAGTGGAAAGACTAAAGTGGACAGACTATAGTGGAAAGACTATAGTGGAAAGACTGTAGTGGACAGACTATAGTGGAAAGACTATAGTGGAAAGACTGTAGTGGACAGAATAAAGTGGAGACTATAGTGGAAAGACTAAAGTGGACAGAGAATAGTGGAAAGACTAAAGTGGACAGACTATAGTGGAAAGACTAAAGTGGACAGACTAAAGTGGAAAGACTAAAGTGGAAAGACTAAAGTGGACAGACTATAGTGGAAAGACTATAGTGGAAAGACTGTAGTGGACAGAATAAAGTGGAGACTATAGTGGAAAGACTAAAGTGGACAGAGAATAGTGGAAAGACTAAAGTGGACAGACTATAGTGGAAAGACTATAGTGGAAAGACTGTAGTGGACATAATAAAGTGGAGACTATAGTGGAAAGACTAAAGTGGACAGAGAATAGTGGAAAGACTAAAGTGGACAGACTATAGTGGAAAGACTATAGTGGAAAGACTATAGTGGAAAAACTAAAGTGGACAGACTAAAGTGGAAAGACTAAAGTGGACAGACTAAAGTGGAAAGACTAAAGTGGAAAGACTAAAGTGGAGACTATAGTGGAAAGACTAAAGTAGACAGACTATAGTGGAAAGACTATAGTGGAAAGACTGTAGTGGACATAATAAAGTGGAGACTATAGTGGAAAGACTAAAGTGGACAGAGAATAGTGGAAAGACTAAAGTGGACAGACTATAGTGGAAAGACTATAGTGGAAAGACTATAGTGGAAAGACCAAAGTGGACAGACTAAAGTGGAAAGACTAAAGTGGACAGACTAAAGTGGAAAGACTAAAGTGGAAAGACTAAAGTGGAGACTATAGTGGAAAGACTAAAGTGGACATAGAATACTGGAAAGACTAACGTGGACAGACTATAGTGGAAAGACTATAGTGGAAAGACTGTAGTGGACAGAATAAAGTGGAGACTATAGTGGAAAGACTATAGTGGAAAGACTATAGTTGACAGAATAAAGTGGAGACTATAGTGCAAAGACTAAAGTGGACAGAGAATAGTGGAGAGACTAAAGTGGACAGACTATAGTGGAAAGACTATAGTGGACAGACTATAGTGGAAAGACTAAAGTGGACAGACTAAAGTGGAAAGACTAAAGTGGACAGACTAAAGTGAAAAGACTAAAGTGGAAAGACTAAAGTGGACAGACTATAGTGGAAAGACTAAAGTGGACAGAGAATCGTGGAAAGACTAAAGTGGACAGACTATAGTGGAAAGACTATAGTGGAAAGACTATAGTGGAAAGACTATAGTGGACAGACTAAAGTGGAAAGACTAAAGTGGAAAGACGAAAGTGGAGACTATAGTGGAAAGACTAAAGTGGACAGAGAATAGTGGAAAGACTAAAGTGGACAGACTATAGTGGAAAGACTATAGTGGAAAGACTAAAGTGGACTAAAGTGGACAGACTATAGTGGAAAGACTAAAGTGGACAGACTAAATTGGAAAGACTAAAGTGGGCAGACTAAAGTGGAAAGACTAAAGTGGAAAGACTAAAGTGGACAGACTATAGTGAAAAGACTATAGTGGAAAGACTGTAGTGGACAGAATAAAGTGGAGAGTATAGTGGAAAGACTAAAGTGTACAGAGAATAGTGGAAAGACTAAAGTGGACAGACTATAGTGGAAAGACTATAGTGGAAAGACTGTAGTGGACAGAATAAAGTGGAGACTATAGTGGAAAGACTAAAGTGAAAAGACTAAAGTGGACAGACTATAGTGGAAAGACTATAGTGAAAAGACTGTTTTGGACAGAATAAAGTGGAGACTATAGTGGAAAGACTAAAGTGGACAGAGAATAGTGGAAAGACTAAAGTGGACAGACTATAGTGGAAATACTATAGTGGAAAGACTGGAGTGGACAGAATAAAGTGGAGACTATAGTGGAAAGACTAAAATGGACAGAGAATAGTGGAAAGACCAAAGTGGACAGATTATAGTGGAAAGTCTATAGTGGAAAGACTGTAGTGGACAGAATAAAGTGGAGACTATAGTGGAAAGAATAAAGTGGACAGAGAATAGTGGAAAGACTAAAGTTGACAGACTATAGTGGAAAGACTATAGTGGATAGACTAAAGTGGAAAGACTAAAGTGGAAAGACTGTAGTGGACAAAATAAAGTGGAGAGTATAGTGGAAAGACTAAAGTGGACAGAGAATAGTGGAAAGTCTAAAGTGGACATACTATAGTGGAAAGACTGTAGTGGACAGAATAAAGTGGAGACTGTAGTGGAAATATTAAAGTAGACAGAGAATAGTGGAAAGACTATAGTGGAAAGACTGTAGTGGACAGAATAAAGTGGAGACTATAGTGGAAAGACTATAGTGGAAAGACTATAGTTGACAGAATAAAGTGGAGACTATAGTGGAAAGACTAAAGTGGACAGAGAATAGTGGAAAGACTAAAGTGGACAGACTATAGTGGAAAGACTATAGTGGACAGACTATAGTGGAAAGACTAAAGTGGAGAGACTAAAGTGGAAAGACTAAAGTGGACAGACTAAAGTGAAAAGACTAAAGTGGAAAGACTAAAGTGGACAGACTATAGTGGAAAGACTAAAGTGGACAGAGAATAGTGGAAAGACTAAAGTGGACAGACTACAGTGGAAAGACTATAGTGGAAAGACTATAGTGGACAGACTAAAGTGGAAAGACTAAAGTGGAAAGACTAAAGTGGAGACTATAGTGGAAAGACTAAAGTGGACAGAGAATAGTGGAAAGACTAAAGTGGACAGACTATAGTGGAAAGACTATAGTGGAAAGACTGCAGTGGACAGAATAAAGTGGAGACTATAGTAGAAAGACTAAAGTGGACAGACTATAGTGGAAAGACTAAAGTGGACAGACTAAATTGGAAAGACTAAAGTGGGCAGACTAAAGTGGAAAGACTAAAGTGGAAAGACTAAAGTGGACAGACTATAGTGAAAAGACTATAGTGGAAAGACTGTAGTGGACAGAATAAAGTGGAGAGTATAGTGGAAAGACTAAAGTGGACAGAGAATAGTGGAAAGACTAAAGTGGACAGACTATAGTGGAAAGACTATAGTGGAAAGACTGTAGTGAACAGAATAAAGTGGAGACTATAGTGGAAAGACTAAAGTGAAAAGACTAAAGTGGACAGACTATAGTGGAAAGACTATAGTGAAAAGACTGTTTTGGACAGAATAAAGTGGAGACTATAGTGGAAAGACTAAAGTGGACAGAGAATAGTGGAAAGACTAAAGTGGACAGACTATAGTGGAAAGACTATAGTGGAAAGACTGGAGTAGACAGAATAAAGTGGAGACTATAGTGGAAAGACTAAAATGGACAGAGAATAGTGGAAAGACTAAAGTGGACAGATTATAGTGGAAAGTCTATAGTGGAAAGACTGTAGTGGACAGAATAAAGTGGAGACTATAGTGGAAAGAATAAAGTGGACAGAGAATAGTGGAAAGACTAAAGTTGACAGACTATAGTGGAAAGACTATAGTGGACAGACTAAAGTGGAAAGACTAAAGTGGAAAGACTGTAGTGGACAAAATAAAGTGGAGAGTATAGTGGAAAGACTAAAGTGGACAGAGAATAGTGGAAAGACTAAAGTAGACAGAGAATAGTGGAAAGACTAAAGTGGAAAGACTGTAGTGGACAAAATAAAGTGGAGACTTTAGTCGAAAGACTAAAGTGAAAAGACTAAAGTGGACAGACTATAGTGGAAAGACTATAGTGAAAAGACTGTTTTGGACAGAATAAGTGGAGAGTATAGTGGAAAGACTAAAGTGGACAGAGAATAGTGGAAAGACTAAAGTGGACAGACTATAGTGGAAAGACTATAGTGGACAGACTATAGTGGAAAGACTAAAGTGGACAGACTAAAGTGGAAAGACTAAAGTGGACAGACTAAAGTGAAAAGACTAAAGTGGAAAGACTAAAGTGGACAGACTATAGTGGAAAGACTAAAGTGGACAGAGAATAGTGGAAAGACTAAAGTGGACAGACTATAGTGGAAAGACTATAGTGGAAAGACTGCAGTGGACAGAATAAAGTGGAGACTATAGTAGAAAGACTAAAGTGGACAGACTATAGTGGAAAGACTAAAGTGGACAGACTAAATTGGACAGACTACAGTGGAAAGACTATAGTGGAAAGACTATAGTGGACAGACTAAAGTGGAAAGACTAAAGTGGAAAGACTAAAGTGGAGACTATAGTGGAAAGACTAAAGTGGACAGAGAATAGTGGAAAGACTAAAGTGGACAGACTATAGTGGAAAGACTATAGTGGAAAGACTGCAGTGGACAGAATAAAGTGGAGACTATAGTAGAAAGACTAAAGTGGACAGACTATAGTGGAAAGACTAAAGTGGACAGACTAAATTGGAAAGACTAAAGTGGGCAGACTAAAGTGGAAAGACTAAAGTGGAAAGACTAAAGTGGACAGACTATAGTGAAAAGACTATAGTGGAAAGACTGTATTGGACAGAATAAAGTGGAGAGTATAGTGGAAAGACTAAAGTGGACAGAGAATAGTGGAAAGTCTAAAGTGGACAGACTATAGTGGAAAGACTGTAGTGGACAGAATAAAGTGGAGACTGTAGTGGAAATATTAAAGTAGACAGAGAATAGTGGAAAGACTATAGTGGAAAGACTGTAGTGGACAGAATAAAGTGGAGACTATAGTGGAAAGACTATAGTGGAAAGACTATAGTTGACAGAATAAAGTGGAGACTATAGTGGAAAGACTAAAGTGGACAGAGAATAGTGGAAAGACTAAAGTGGACAGACTATAGTGGAAAGACTATAGTGGACAGACTATAGTGGAAAGACTAAAGTGGACAGACTAAAGTGGAAAGACTAAAGTGGACAGACTAAAGTGAAAAGACTAAAGTGGAAAGACTAAAGTGGACAGACTATAGTGGAAAGACTAAAGTGGACAGAGAATAGTGGAAAGACTAAAGTGGACAGACTACAGTGGAAAGACTATAGTGGAAAGACTATAGTGGACAGACTAAAGTGGAAAGACTAAAGTGGAAAGACTAAAGTGGAGACTATAGTGGAAAGACTAAAGTGGACAGAGAATAGTGGAAAGACTAAAGTGGACAGACTATAGTGGAAAGACTATAGTGGAAAGACTGCAGTGGACAGAATAAAGTGGAGACTATAGTAGAAAGACTAAAGTGGACAGACTATAGTGGAAAGACTAAAGTGGACAGACTAAATTGGAAAGACTAAAGTGGGCAGACTAAAGTGGAAAGACTAAAGTGGAAAGACTAAAGTGGACAGACTATAGTGAAAAGACTATAGTGGAAAGACTGTAGTGGACAGAATAAAGTGGAGAGTATAGTGGAAAGACTAAAGTGGACAGAGAATAGTGGAAAGACTAAAGTGGACAGACTATAGTGGAAAGACTATAGTGGAAAGACTGTAGTGAACAGAATAAAGTGGAGACTATAGTGGAAAGACTAAAGTGAAAAGACTAAAGTGGACAGACTATAGTGGAAAGACTATAGTGAAAAGACTGTTTTGGACAGAATAAAGTGGACACTATAGTGGAAAGACTAAAGTGGACAGAGAATAGTGGAAAGACTAAAGTGGACAGACTATAGTGGAAAGACTATAGTGGAAAGACTGGAGTGGACAGAATAAAGTGGAGACTATAGTGGAAAGACTAAAATGGACAGAGAATAGTGGAAAGACTAAAGTGGACAGATTATAGTGGAAAGTCTATAGTGGAAAGACTGTAGTGGACAGAATAAAGTGGAGACTATAGTGGAAAGAATAAAGTGGACAGAGAATAGTGGAAAGACTAAAGTTGACAGACTATAGTGGAAAGACTATAGTGGACAGACTAAAGTGGAAAGACTAAAGTGGAAAGACTGTAGTGGACAAAATAAAGTGGAGAGTATAGTGGAAAGACTAAAGTGGACAGAGAATAGTGGAAAGACTAAAGTAGACAGAGAATAGTGGAAAGACTAAAGTGGAAAGACTGTAGTGGACAAAATAAAGTGGAGACTATAGTCGAAAGACTAAAGTGAAAAGACTAAAGTGGACAGACTATAGTGGAAAGACTATAGTGAAAAGACTGTTTTGGACAGAATAAAGTGGAGACTATAGTGGAAAGACTAAAGTGGACAGAGAATAGTGGAAAGACTAAAGTGGACAGACTATAGTGGAAAGACTATTTTGGAAAGACTGGAGTGGACAGAATAAAGTGGAGACTATAGGGGAAAGACTAAAATGGACAGAGAATAGTGGAAAGACTAAAGTGGACAGATTATAGTGGAAAGTCTATAGTGGAAAGACTGTAGTGGACAGAATAAAGTGGAGACTATAGTGGAAAGAATAAAGTGGACAGAGAATAGTGGAAAGACTAAAGTGGACAGACTATAGTGGAAAGACTATAGTGGACAGACTAAAGTGGAAAGACTAAAGTGGAAAGACTGTAGTGGACAAAATAAAGTGGAGAGTATAGTGGAAAGACTAAAGTGGACAGAGAATAGTGGAAAGTCGAAAGTGGACAGACTATAGTGGAAAGACTAAAGTAGACAGAGAATAGTGGAAAGACTAAAGTGGAAAGACTGTAGTGGACAAAATAAAGTGGAGACTATAGTGGAAAGACTAAAGTGGAAAGACTAAAGTGGAAAGACTATAGTGGAAAGAATATAGTGGAAAGACTGTAGTGGACAGAATAAAGTGGAGACTATAGTGGAAAGACTAAAGTGGACAGAGAATAGTGGAAAGACTAAAGTGGACAGACAATAGTGGAAAGACTATAGTGGAAAGACTGTACTGGACATAATAAAGTGGAGACTATAGTGGAAAGACTGAATTGGAAAGACTAAAGTGGATAGACTATAGTGGAAAGAATAAGTGGACAGACAAAAGTGGAAAAACTAAAGTGGAAAGACTAAAGTGGACAGACTATAGAGGAAAGACTATAGTGGAAAGACTGTAGTGGACAGAATAAAGTGGAGAATATAGTGGACAGAAGAAAGTGGAAAGACTAAAGTGGAAAGACTAAAGTGGATAGAGTATAGTGGAAAGTCAATAGTGGAAAGACTGTAGTGGACAGAATAAAGTGGAGACTATAGTGGAAAGACTAAAGTGGACAGAGAATAGTGGAAAGACTAAAGTGGACAGACTATAGTGGAAAGACTCTGGTGGAAAGACTGAAGTGGAAAGACTAAAGAGGACAGACTATAGTGGAAAGACTGAAGTGGAAAGACTCAGTGGACAGACTAAAGTGTACACACTGAAGTGGACAGAATAAAGTGGAAAGACTAAAGTGGAAAGACTAAAGTGGACAGACTATAGTGGAAAGAATAAAGTGGACAGACTAAAGTGGAAAGATTAAAGTGGAAAGACTAAAGTGGACAAACTATAGTGGAAAGACTATAGTGGACAGAGAATAGTGGAAATACTAAAGTGGACAGACTGTAGTGGAAAGACTAAAGTGGACAGACTACAGTGGAAAGACTAAAGTGGAAAGACTAAAGTGGACAGACTATAGTGGAAAGACTATAGTCGAAAGACTGTAGTGGACAGAATAAAGTGGAGAGTATAGTGGAAAGACTAAAGTGGACAGAGAATAGTGGAAAGACTAAAGTGGACAGACTATAGTGGAAAGACTATAGTGGAAATACTGTAGTGGACAGAATAAAGTGGAGACTATAGTGGAAAGACTAAAGTGGACAGAGAATAGTGGAAAGACTAAAGTGGACAGACTATAGTGGAAAGACTAAAGTGGACAGACTAAAGTGGAAAGATTAAAGTGGAAAGACTATAGTGGACAGACTATAGTGGAAAGACTATAGTGGAAAGACTGTAGTGAACAGAATAAAGTGGAGACTAGAGTGGAAAGACTAAAGTGGACAGAGAATAGTGGAAAGACTAAAGTGGACAGACTATAGTGGAAAGACTATAGTGGAAATACTGTAGTGGACAGAATAAAGTGGAGACTATAGTGGAAAGACTAAAGTGGACAGAGAATAGAGGAAAGACTAAAGTGGACAGACTATAGTGGAAAGACTAAAGTGGACAGACTGTAGTGGAAAGACTAAAGTGGACAGACTACAGTGGAAAGACTAAAGTGGAAAGACTAAAGTGGACAGACTATAGTGGAAAGACTATAGTAGAAAGACTGTAGTGGACAGAATAAAGTGGAGAGTATAGTGGAAAGACTAAAGTGGACAGAGAATAGTGGAAAGACTAAAGTGGACAGACTATAGTGGAAAGACTATAGTGGAAAGACTGTATTGGACAGAAGAAAGTGGAGAGTATAATGGAAAGACTAAAGTGGACAGAGAATAGTGGAAAGACTAAAGTGGACAGAATATAGTGGAAAGACTATAGTGGAAAGACTGTAGTGGACAGAATAAAGTGGAGACTATAATGGAAAGACTAAAGTAGACAGAGAATAGTGGAAAGACTGAAGTGGAAAGACTGTAGTGGACAAAATAAAGTGGAGACTATAGTGGAAAGACTAAAGTGGAAAGACTAAAGTGGAAAGACTATAGTGGAAAGACTGTAGTGGACAGAATAGAGTGGAGACTATAGTGGAAAGACTAAAGTGGACAGAGAATAGTGGAAAGACTAAAGTGGACAGACTATAGAGGAAAGACTATAGTGGAAAGACTGTAGTGGACAGAATAAAGTGGAGACTATAGTGGAAAGACAGAATTGGAAAGACTAAAGTGGATAGACTATAGTGGAAAGAATAAGTGGACAGACTAAAGTGGAAAAACTAAAGTGGAAAGACTGTAGTGGACAAAATAAAGTGGAGAGTATAGTGGAAAGAATAAAGTGGACAGAGAATAGTGGAAAGACTAAAGTGGACAGATTATAGTGGAAAGTCTATAGTGGAAAGACTGTAGTGGACAGAATAAAGTGGAGACTATAGTGGAAAGAATAAAGTGGACAGAGAATAGTGGAAAGACTAAAGTGGACAGACTATAGTGGAAAGACTATAGTGGACAGACTAAAGTGGAAAGACTAAAGTGGAAAGACTGTAGTGGACAAAATAAAGTGGAGAGTATAGTGGAAAGACTAAAGTGGACAGAGAATAGTGGAAAGTCGAAAGTTGACAGACTATAGTGGAAAGACTAAAGTAGACAGAGAATAGTGGAAAGACTAAAGTGGAAAGACTGTAGTGGACAAAATAAAGTGGAGACTATAGTGGAAAGACTAAAGTGGAAAGACTAAAGTGGAAAGACTATAGTGGAAAGAATATAGTGGAAAGACTGTAGTGGACAGAATAAAGTGGAGACTATAGTGGAAAGACTAAAGTGGACAGAGAATAGTGGAAAGACTAAAGTGGACAGACAATAGTGGAAAGACTATAGTGGAAAGACTGTACTGGACATAATAAAGTGGAGACTATAGTGGAAAGACTGAATTGGAAAGACTAAAGTGGATAGACTATAGTGGAAAGAATAAGTGGACAGACTAAAGTGGAAAAACTAAAGTGGAAAGACTAAAGTGGACAGACTATAGAGGAAAGACTATAGTGGAAAGACTGTAGTGGACAGAATAAAGTGGAGAATATAGTGGACAGAAGAAAGTGGAAAGACTAAAGTGGAAAGACTAAAGTGGATAGACTATAGTGGAAAGTCAATAGTGGAAAGACTGTAGTGGACAGAATAAAGTGGAGACTATAGTGGAAAGACTAAAGTGGACAGAGAATAGTGGAAAGACTAAAGTGGACAGACTATAGTGGAAAGACTCTGGTGGAAAGACTGAAGTGGAAAGACTAAAGAGGACAGACTATAGTGGAAGGACTGAAGTGGAAAGACTCAGTGGACAGACTAAAGTGTACACACTGAAGTGGACAGAATAAAGTGGAAAGACTAAAGTGGAAAGACTAAAGTGGACAGACTATAGTGGAAAGAATAAAGTGGACAGACTAAAGTGGAAAGATTTAAGTGGAAAGACTAAAGTGGACAAACTATAGTGGAAAGACTATAGTGGACAGAGAATAGTGGAAATACTAAAGTGGACAGACTGTAGTGGAAAGACTAAAGTGGACAGACTACAGTGGAAAGACTAAAGTGGAAAGACTAAAGTGGACAGACTATAGTGGAAAGACTATAGTCGAAAGACTGTAGTGGACAGAATAAAGTGGAGAGTATAGTGGAAAGACTAAAGTGGACAGAGAATAGTGGAAAGACTAAAGTGGACAGACTATAGTGGAAAGACTATAGTGGAAATACTGTAGTGGACAGAATAAAGTGGAGACTATAGTGGAAAGACTAAAGTGGACAGAGAATAGTGGAAAGACTAAAGTGGACAGACTATAGTGGAAAGACTAAAGTGGACAGACTAAAGTGGAAAGATTAAAGTGGAAAGACTATAGTGGACAGACTATAGTGGAAAGACTATAGTGGAAAGACTGTATTGGGTAGAATAAAGTGGAGAGTATAATGGAAAGACTAAAGTGGACAGAGAATAGTGGAAAGACTAAAGTGGACAGAATATAGTGGAAAGACTATAGTGGAAAGACTGTAGTGGACAGAATAAAGTGGAGACTATAGTGGAAAGACTAAAGTAGAAGAGAATAGTGGAAAGACTAAAGTGGAAAGACTGTAGTGGACAAAATAAAGTGGAGACTATAGTGGAAAGACTAAAGTGGAAAGACTAAAGTGGAAAGACTAAAGTGGAAAGACTATAGTGGAAAGACTGTAGTTGACAGAAGAGTGGAGACTGTAGTGGAAAGACTAAAGTGGACAGAGAATACTGGAAAGACTAAAGTGGACAGACTATAGTGGAAAGACTGTAGTGGACAGAATAAAGTGGAGACTATAGTGGAAAGACTAAAGTAGACAGAGAATAGTGGAAAGACTAAAGTGGAAAGACTGTAGTGGACAAAATAAAGTGGAGACTATAGTGGAAAGACTAAAATGGAAAGACTAAAGTGGACAGACTATAGTGGAAAGACTATAGTGGAAAGACTGTAGTGAACAGAATAAAGTGGAGACTAGAGTGGAAAGACTAAAGTGGACAGAGAATAGTGGAAAGACTAAAGTGGACAGACTATAGTGGAAAGACTATAGTGGAAATACTGTAGTGGACAGAATAAAGTGGAGACTATAGTGGAAAGACTAAAGTGGACAGAGAATAGAGGAAAGACTAAATTGGACAGACTATAGTGGAAAGACTAAAGTGGACAGACTGTAGTGGAAAGACTAAAGTGGACAGACTACAGTGGAAAGACTAAAGTGGAAAGACTAAAGTGGACAGACTATAGTGGAAAGACTATAGTAGAAAGACTGTAGTGGACAGAATAAAGTGGAGAGTATAGTGGAAAGACTAAAGTGGACAGAGAATAGTGGAAAGACTAAAGTGGACAGACTATAGTGGAAAGACTATAGTGGAAAGACTGTATTGGACAGAAGAAAGTGGAGAGTATAATGGAAAGACTAAAGTGGACAGAGAATAGTGGAAAGACTAAAGTGGACAGAATATAGTGGAAAGACTATAGTGGAAAGACTGTAGTGGACAGAATAAAGTGGAGACTATAATGGAAAGACTAAAGTAGACAGAGAATAGTGGAAAGACTGAAGTGGAAAGACTGTAGTGGACAAAATAAAGTGGAGACTATAGTGGAAAGACTAAAGTGGAAAGACTAAAGTGGAAAGACTATAGTGGAAAGACTGTAGTGGACAGAATAGAGTGGAGACTATAGTGGAAAGACTAAAGTGGACAGAGAATAGTGGAAAGACTAAAGTGGACAGACTATAGAGGAAAGACTATAGTGGAAAGACTGTAGTGGACAGAATAAAGTGGAGACTATAGTGGAAAGACAGAATTGGAAAGACTAAAGTGGATAGACTATAGTGGAAAGAATAAGTGGACAGACTAAAGTGGAAAAACTAAAGTGGAAAGACTAAAGTGGACAGACTATGGAGGAAAGACTATAGTGGAAAGACTGTAGTGGACAGAATAAAGTGGAGAATATAGTGGACAGAATAAAGTTGAAAGACTAAAGTGGAAAGACTAAAGTGGATAGACTATAGTGGAAAGCCTATAGTGGAAAGACTGTAGTGGACAGAATAAAGTGGAGACTATAGTGGAAAGACTAAAGTGGACAGAGAATAGTGGAAAGACTAAAGTGGACAGACTATAGTGGAAAGACTGTAGTGGAGAGAATAGTGGAAAGACTAAAGTGGACAGACTATAGTGGAAAGACTGTAGTGGACAGAATAAAGTGGAGACTATAGTGGAAAGACTGAATTTGAAAGACTAAAGTGGATAGACTATAGTGGAAAGACTAAAGTGGACAGATTATAGTGGAAAGTCTATAGTGGAAAGACTGTAGTGGACAGAAAAAAGTGGAGACTATAGTGGAAAGAATAAAGTGGACAGAGAATAGTGGAAAGACTAAAGTTGACAGACGATAGTGGAAAGACTATAGTGGACAGACTAAAGTGGAAAGACTAAAGTGGAAAGACTAAAGTCGACGGACTATAGTGGAAAGACTATAGTGGAAAGACTGTAGTGGACAAAATAAAGTGGAGAGTATAGTGGAAAGACTAAAGTGGACAGAGAATAGTGGAAAGTCTAAAGTGGACGGACTATAGTGGAAAGACTATAGTGGAAAGACTAAAGTGGACAGACTATAGTGGAAAGACTATAGTGGAAAGACTATAGTGGAAAGACTAAAGTGGACAGACTAAAGTGGAAAGACTAAAGTGGACAGACTAAAGTGGAAAGACTAAAGTGGAAAGACTAAAGTGGAGACTATAGTGGAAAGACTAAAGTAGACAGACTATAGTGGAAAGACTATAGTGGAAAGACTATAGTGGACATAATAAAGTGGAGACTATAGTGGAAAGACTAAAGTGGACAGAGAATAGTGGAAAGACTAAAGTGGACAGACTATAGTGGAAAGACTATAGTGGAAAGACTATAGTGGAAAGACTAAAGTGGACAGACTAAAGTGGAAAGACTAAAGTGGAAAGACTAAAGTGGAGACTATAGTGGAAAGACTAAAGTGGACAGAGAATAGTGGAAAGACTAAAGTGGACAGACTATAGTGGAAAGACTATAGTGGAAAGACTGTAGTGGACAGAATAAAGTGGAGACTATAGTGGAAAGACTATAGTGGAAAGACTATAGTGGACAGAATAAAGTGGAGACTATAGTGGAAAGACTAAAGTGGACAGAGAATACTGGAAAGACTAAAGTGGACAGAGAATAGTGGAAAGACTAAAGTGGACAGACTATAGTGGAAAGACTGTAGTGGAGAGAATAGTGGAAAGACTAAAGTGGACAGACTATAGTGGAAAGACTGTAGTGGACAGAATAAAGTGGAGACTATAGTGGAAAGACTGAATTGGAAAGACTAAAGTGGATAGACTATAGTGGAAAGACTAAAGTGGACAGATTATAGTGGAAAGTCTATAGTGGAAAGACTGTAGTGGACAGAAAAAAGTGGAGACTATAGTGGAAAGAATAAAGTGGACAGAGAATAGTGGAAAGACTAAAGTGGACAGACGATAGTGGAAAGACTATAGTGGACAGACTAAAGTGGAAAGACTATAGTGGAAAGACTGTAGTGGACAAAATAAAGTGGAGAGTATAGTGGAAAGACTAAAGTGGACAGAGAATAGTGGAAAGTCTAAAGTGGACGGACTATAGTGGAAAGACTATAGTGGAAAGACTAAAGTGGACAGACTATAGTGGAAAGACTATAGTGGAAAGACTATAGTGGAACGACTAAAGTGGACAGACTAAAGTGGAAAGACTAAAGTGGACAGACTAAAGTGGAAAGACTAAAGTGGAAAGACTAAAGTGGAGACTATAGTGGAAAGACTAAAGTAGACAGACTATAGTGGAAAGACTATAGTGGAAAGACTGTAGTGGACATAATAAAGTGGAGACTATAGTGGAAAGACTAAAGTGGACAGAGAATAGTGGAAAGACTAAAGTGGACAGACTAGAGTGGAAAGACTATAGTGGAAAGACTATAGTGGAAAGACTAAAGTGGACAGACTAAAGTGGAAAGACTAAAGTGGACAGACTAAAGTGGAAAGACTAAAGTGGAAAGACTAAAGTGGAGACTATAGTGGAAAGACTAAAGTGGACAGAGAATATTGGAAAGACTAAAGTGGACAGACTATAGTGGAAAGACTATAGTGGAAAGACTGTAGTGGACAGAATAAAGTGGAGACTATAGTGGAAAGACTATAGTGGAAAGACTATAGTAGACAGAATAAAGTGGAGACTATAGTGGAAAGACTAAAGTGGACAGAGAATACTGGAAAGACTAAAGTGGACAGACTATAGTGGAAAGACTATAGTGGACAGACTATAGTGGAAAGACTAAAGTGGACAGACAAAAGTGGAAAGACAAAAGTGGACAGACTAAAGTGGAAAGACTAAAATGGAATGACTAAAGTGGACAGACTATAGTGGAAAGACTAAAGTGGACAGACTAAAGTGGAAAGACTAAAGTGGACAGACTAAAGTGGAAAGACTAAAGTGGAAAGACTAAAGTGGAGACTATAGTGGAAAGACTAAAGTGGACAGAGAATAGTGGAAAGACTAAAGTGGACAGACTATAGTGGAAAGACTATAGTGGAAAGACTGTAGTGGACAGAATAAAGTGGAGACTATAGTGGAAAGACTAAAGTGGACAGAGAATAGTGGAAAGACTAAAGTGGACAGACTATAGTGGAAAGACTATAGTGGACAGACTATAGTGGAAAGAATAAAGTGGACAGACTAAAGTGGAAAGACTAAAGTGGACAGACTAAAGTGGAAAGACTAAAGTGGAAAGACTAAAGTGGACAGACTATAGTGGAAAGACTAAAGTGGACAGAGAATAGTGGAAAGACTAAAGTGTACAGACTATAGTGGAAAGACTATAGTGGAAAGACTATAGTGGAAAGACTAAAGTGGACAGACTAAAGTGGAAAGACTATAGTGGAAAGACTAAAGTGGAAAGACTAAAGTGGACAGAATAAAGTGGAGACTATAGTGGAAAGACTAAAGTGGACAGAGAATAGTGGAAAGACTAAAGTGGACAGACTATAGTGGAAAGACTATAGTGGACAGACTATAGTGGACAGAATAAAGTGGAGACTATAGTGGAAAGACTAAAGTGGACAGAGAATAGTGGAAAGACTAAAGTGGACAGACTATAGTGGAAAGACTATAGTGGACAGACTATAGTGGAAAGACTAAAGTGGACAGACTAAAGTGGAAAGACTAAAGTGGACAGACTATAGTGAAAAGACTAAAGTAGACAGAGAATAGTGGAAAGACTAAAGTGGAAAGACTGTAGTGGACAGAATAAAGTGGAGACTATAGTGGAAAGACTAAAGTAGACAGAGAATAGTGGAAAGACTAAAGTGGAAAGACTGTAGTGGACAAAATAAAGTGGAGACTATAGTGGAAAGACTAAAGTGAAAAGACTAAAGTGGACAGACTATAGTGGAAAGACTATAGTGAAAAGACTGTAGTGGACAGAATAAAGTTGAGACTATAGTGGAAAGACTAAAGTGGACAGAGAATAGTGGAAAGACTAAAGTGGACAGACTATAGTGGAAAGACTATAGTGGAAAGACTGTAGTGGACAGAATAAAGTGGAGACTATAGTGGAAAGACTAAAATGGACAGAATAAAGTGGAGACTATAGTGGAAAGACTAAAATGGACAGAGAATAGTGGAAAGACTAAAGTGGACAGATTATAGTGGAAAGTCTATAGTGGAAAGACTGTAGTGGACAGAATAAAGTGGAGACTATAGTGGAAAGAATAAAGTGGACAGAGAATAGTGGAAAGACTAAAGTGGAAAGACTAAAGTGGAAAGACTGTAGTGGACAAAATAAAGTGGAGAGTATAGTGGAAAGACTAAAGTGGACAGAGAATAGTGGAAAGTCTAAAGTGGACAGACTATAGTGGAAAGACTATAGTGGAAAGACTGTAGTGGACAGAATAAAGTGGAGACTATAGTGGAAATACTAAAGTAGACAGAGAATAGTGGAAAGACTATAGTGGAAAGACTGTAGTGGACAGAATAAAGTGGAGACTATAGTGGAAAGACTAAAGTAGACAGAGAATAGTGGAAAATCTAAAGTGGACAGACTATAGTGGAAAGACAGTAGTGGACAGAATAAAGTGGAGACTATAGTGGAAAGACTAAAGTAGACAGAGAATAGTGGAAAGACTAAAGTGGAAAGACTGTAGTGGACAAAATAAAGTGGAGACTATAGTGGAAAGACTAAAGTGGAAAGACTAAAGTGGAAAGACTATAGTGGAAAGACTCTAGTGGAAAGACTGTAGTGGACAGAATAAAGTGGAGACTATAGTGGAAAGACTAAAGTGGACAGAGAATAGTGGAAAGACTAAAGTGGACAGACAATAGTGGAAAGACTATAGTGGAAAGACTGTACTGGACATAACAAAGTGGAGACTATAGTGGAAAGACTGAATTGGAAAGACTAAAGTGGATAGACTATAGTGGAAAGAATAAGTGGACAGACTAAAGTGGAAAAACTAAAGTGGAAAGACTAAAGTGGACAGACTATAGAGGAAAGACTATAGTGGAAAGACTGTAGTGGACAGAATAAAGTGGAGAATATAGTGGACAGAAGAAAGTGGAAAGACTAAAGTGGAAAGACTAAAGTGGATAGACTATAGTGGAAAGTCAATAGTGGAAAGACTGTAGTGGACAGAATAAAGTGGAGACTATAGTGGAAAGACTAAAGTGGACAGAGAATAGTGGAAAGACTAAAGTGGACAGACTATAGTGGAAAGACTCTGGTGGAAAGACTAAAGTGGACAGACTATAGTGGAAAGACTGTAGTGGACAGAATAAAGTGGAGACTATAGTGGAAAGACTAAAGTAGACAGAGAATAGTGGAAAGACTAAAGTGGAAAGACTTTAGTGGACAAAATAAAGTGGAGACTATAGTGGAAAGACTAAAGTGGAAAGACTAAAGTGGACAGACTATAGTGGAAAGACTATAGTGGAAAGACTGTAGTGGACAGAATAAAGTGGAGGCTATAGTGGAAAGACTAAAGTGGACAGAGAATAGTGGAAAGACTAAAGTGGACAGACTATAGTGGAAAGACTATAGTGGAAATACTGTAGTGGACAGAATAAAGTAGAGACTATAGTGGAAAGACTAAAGTGGACAGAGAATAGTGGAAAGACTAAAGTGGACAGGCTAAAGTGGAAAGATTAAAGTGGAAAGACTAAAGTGGACAGACTATAGTGGAAAGACTATAGTGGAAAGACTGTATTGGACAGAATAAAGTGGAGAGTATAATGGAAAGACTAAAGTGGACAGAGAATAGTGGAAAGACTAAAGTGGACAGAATATAGTGGAAAGACTATAGTGGAAAGACTGTAGTGGACAGAATAAAGTGGAGACTATAATGGAAAGACTAAAGTAGACAGAGAATAGTGGAAAGACTAAAGTGGAAAGACTGTAGTGGACAAAATAAAGTGGAGACTATAGTGGAAAGACTAAAGTGGAAAGACTAAAGTGGAAAGACTAAAGTGGAAAGACTATAGTGGAAAGACTGTAGTGGACAGAATAGAGTGGAGACTATAGTGGAAAGACTAAAGTGGACAGAGAATACTGGAAAGACTAAAGTGGACAGACTATAGTGGAAAGACTATAGTGGAAAGACTGTAGTGGACAGAATAAAGTGGAGACTATAGTGGAAAGACTAAAGTAGACAGAGAATAGTGGAAAGACTAAAGTGGAAAGACTGTAGAGGACAAAATAAAGTGGAGACTATAGTGGAAAGACTAAAGTGGAAAGACTAAAGTGGACAGACTATAGTGGAAAGTCTATTGTGGAAAGACTGTAGTGGACAGAAAAAAGTGGAGACTATAGTGGAAAGACTAAAGTGTACAGAGAATAGTGGAAAGACTAAAGTGGACAGACTATAGTGGAAAGACTATAGTGGAAATACTGTAGTGGACAGAATAAAGTGGAGACTATAGTGGAAAGACTAAAGTGGACAGAGAATAGTGGAAAGACTAAAGTGGACAGACTATAGTGGAAAGACTAAAGTGGACAGACTAAAGTGGAAAGATTAAAGTGGAAAGACTAAAGTGGACAGACTATCGTGGAAAGACTATAGTGGAAAGACTGTATTCGACAGAAGAAAGTGGAGAGTATAATGGAAAGACTAAAGTGGACAGAGAATAGTGGAAAGACTAAAGTGGACAGAATATAGTGGAAAGACTATAGTGGAAAGACTGTAGTGGACAGAATAAAGTGGAGACTATAATGGAAAGACTAAAGTAGACAGAGAATAGTGGAAAGACTGAAGTGGAAAGACTGTAGTGGACAAAATAAAGTGGAGACTATAGTGGAAAGACTAAAGTGGAAAGACTAAAGTGGAAAGACTATAGTGGAAAGACTGTAGTGGACAGAATAGAGTGGAGACTATAGTGGAAAGACTAAAGTGGACAGAGAATAGTGGAAAGACTAAAGTGGACAGACTATAGAGGAAAGACTATAGTGGAAAGACTGTAGTGGACAGAATAAAGTGGAAACTATAGTGGAAAGACAGAATTGGAAAGACTAAAGTGGATAGACTATAGTGGAAAGAAAAAGTGGACAGACTAAAGTGGAAAAACTAAAGTGGAAAGACTAAAGTGGACAGACTATGGAGGAAAGACTATAGTGGAAAGACTGTAGTGGACAGAATAAAGTGGAGACTATAGTGGACAGAATAAAGTGGAAAGACTAAAGTGGAAAGACTAAAGTGGATAGACTATAGTGGAAAGCCTATAGTGGAAAGACTGTAGTGGACAGAATAAAGTGGAGACTATAGTGGAAAGACTAAAGTGGACAGAGAATAGTGGAAAGACTAAAGTGGACAGACTATAGTGGAAAGACTGTAGTGGAGAGAATAGTGGAAAGACTAAAGTGGACAGACTATAGTGGAAAGACTGTAGTGGACAGAATAAAGTGGAGACTATAGTGGAAAGACTAAAGTGGACAGAGAATAGTGGAAAGACTAAAGTGGACAGACTATAGTGGAAAGACTAAAGTGGACAGACTAAAGTGGAAAGACTAAAGTGGAAAGACTAAAGTGGACAGACTATAGTGGAAAGACTATAGTGGAAAGACTGTAGTGGACAGAATAAAGTGGAGAGTATGGTGGAAAGACTAAAGTGGACAGAGAATAGTGGAAAGACTAAAGTGGACAGACTATAGTGGAAAGACTATAGTGGAAAGACTGTAGTGGACAGAATAAAGTGGAGACTATAGTGGAAAGACTAAAGTAGACAGAGAATGGAAAAACTGTAGTGGACAAAATAAAGTGGAGACTATAGTGGAAAGACTAAAGTGGAAAGACTAAAGTGGACAGACTATAGTGGAAAGACTATAGTGAAAAGACTGTAGTGGACAGAATAAAGTGAAGACTATAGTGGAAAGACTAAAGTGGACAGAGAATAGTTGAAAAACTAAAGTGGAGAGACTATAGTGGAAAGACTATAGTGGAAAGACTGTAGTGGACAGAATAAAGTGGAGACTATAGTGGAAAGACTAAAGTAAAAAGACTAAAGTGGACAGAGAGTATTGGAAAGACTAAAGTGGAAAGTCTGTAGTGGACAGAATAAAGTGGAGACTATAGTGGAAAGACTAAAGTGGAAAGACTAAAGAGGACAGACTATAGTGGAAAGACTGAAGTGGAAAGACTCAGTGGACAGACTAAAGTGTACACACTGAAGTGGACAGAATAAAGTGGAAAGACTAAAGTGGAAAGACTAAAGTGGACAGACTATAGTGGAAAGAATAAAGTGGACAGACTAAAGTGGAAAGATTAAAGTGGAAAGACTAAAGTGGACAGACTATAGTGGAAAGACTATAGTGGACAGAGAATAGTGGAAATACTAAAGTGGACAGACTGTAGTGGAAAGACTAAAGTGGACAGACTAAAGTGGAAAGACTAAAGTGGAAAGACTAAAGTGGACAGACTATAGTGGAAAGACTATAGTCGAAAGACTGTAGTGGACAGAATAAAGTGGAGAGTATAGTGGAAAGACTAAAGTGGACAGAGAATAGTGGAAAGACTAAAGTGGACAGACTATAGTGGAAAGACTGTAGTGGACAGAAAAAAGTGAAGACTATAGTGGAAAGACTAAAGTGGACAGAGAATAGTGGAAAGACTAAAGTGGACAGACTATAATGGAAAGACTAAAGAGGAAAAACTAAAGTGGAAAGACTAGAGTGGACAGACTAAAGTGGATAGACTATAGTGGAAAGTCAATAGTGGAAAGACTGTAGTGGACAGAATAAAGTGGAGACTATAGTGGAAAGACTAAAGTGGACAGAGAATAGTGGAAAGACTAAAGTGGACAGACTATAGTGGAAAGACTGTGGTGGAAAGACTAAAGTGGACAGACTATAGTGGAAAGACTATAGTGGAAAGACTGTAGTGGACAGAATAAAGTGGAGACTATAGTGGAAAGACTAAAGTGGACAGATAATAGTGGAAAGACTAAAGTGGACAGACTATAGTGGAAAGACTATAGTGGAAAGACTGTAGTGGACAGAATAAAGTGGAGACTATAGTGGAAAGACTAAAGTAGACAGAGAATAGTGGAAAGACAAAAGTGGAAAGACTGTAGTGGACAAAATAAAGTGGAGACTATAGTGGAAAGACTAAAGTGGAAAGACTAAAGTGGACAGACTATAGTGGAAAGACTATAGTGGAAAGACTGTAGTGGACATAATAGAGTGGAGACTATAGTGGAAAGACTAAAGTGGACAGAGAATAGTGGAAAGACTAAAGTGGACAGACTATAGAGGAAAGACTATAGTGGAAAGACTGTAGTGGACAGAATAAAGTGGAGACTATAGTGGAAAGACTGAATTGGAAAGACTAAAGTGGAAAGACTATAGTGGAAAGAATAAGTGGACAGACTAAAGTGGAAAAACTAAAGTGGAAAGACTAAAGTGGACAGACTATGGAGGAAAGACTATAGTGGAAAGACTGTAGTGGACAGAATAAAGTGGAGCCTATAGTGGACAGAATAAAGTGGAAAGATTAAAGTGGAAAGACTAAAGTGGATAGACTATATTGGAAAGCCTATAGTGGAAAGACTGTAGTGGACAGAATAAGGAGATAGTGAGACTATACTGAAAGACTAAAGTGGACAGACTAAAGTGGAAAGACTAAAGTGGACAGACTAAAGTGGAAAGACTAAAGTGGAAAGACTAAAGTGGACAGACTATAGTGGAAAGACTAAAGTGGACAGAGAATAGTGGAAAGACTAAAGTGGACAGACTATAGTGGAAAGACTATAGTGGAAAGACTATAGTGGAAAGACTAAAGTGGACAGACTAAAGTGGAAAGACTAAAGTGGACAGACTTAAGTGGAAAGACTAAAGTGGAAAGACTAAAGTGGACAGACTATAGTGGAAAGACTATAGTGGAAAGACTGTAGTGGACAGAATAAAGTGGAGAGTATAGTGGAAAGACTAAAGTGGACAGAGAATAGTGGAAAGACTAAAGTGGACAGACTATAGTGGAAAGACTATAGTGGACAGACTATAGTGGACAGAATAAAGTGGAGACTATAGTGGAAAGACTAAAGTGGACAGAGAATAGTGGAAAGACTAAAGTGGACAGACTATAGTGGAAAGACTATAGTGGACAGACTATAGTGGAAAGACTAAAGTGGACAGACTAAAGTGGAAAGACTAAAGTGGACAGACTAAAGTGGAAAGACTAAAGTGGAAAGACTAAAGTGGACAGACTATAGTGGAAAGACTAAAGTGGACAGAGAATAGTGGAAAGACTAAAGTGGACAGACTATAGTGGAAAGACTATAGTGGAAAGACTATAGTGGAAAGACTAAAGTGGACAGACTAAAGTGGAAAGACTAAAGTGGACAGACTAAAGTGGAAAGACTAAAGTGGAAAGACTAAAGTGGAGACTATAGTGGAAAGACTAAAGTGGACAGAGAATAGTGGAAAGACTAAAGTGGACAGACTATAGTGGAAAGACTATAGTGGAAAGACTGCAGTGGACAGAATAAAGTGGAGACTATAGTGGAAAGACTAAAGTGGACAGAGAATAGTGGAAAGACTAAAGTGGACACACTATAGTGGAAAGACTATAGTGGACAGACTATAGTGGAAAGACTAAAGTGGACAGACTAAAGTGGAAAGACTAAAGTGGACAGACTAAAGTGGAAAGACTAAAGTGGAAAGACTAAAGTGGACAGACTATAGTGAAAAGACTAAAGTAGACAGAGAATAGTGGAAAGACTAAAGTGGAAAGACTGTAGTGGACAGAATAAAGTGGAGACTATAGTGGAAAGACTAAAGTAGACAGAGAATAGTGGAAAGACTAAAGTGGAAAGACTGTAGTGGACAAAATAAAGTGGAGACTATAGTGGAAAGACTAAAGTGAAAAGACTAAAGTGGACAGACTATAGTGGAAAGACTATAGTGAAAAGACTGTAGTGGACAGAATAAAGTTGAGACTATAGTGGAAAGACTAAAGTGGATAGAGAATAGTGGAAAGACTAAAGTGGACAGACTATAGTGGAAAGACTATAGTGGAAAGACTGTAGTGGACAGAATAAAGTGGAGACTATAGTGGAAAGATTAAAATGGACAGAATAAAGTGGAGACTATAGTGGAAAGACTAAAATGGACAGAGAATAGTGGAAAGACTAAAGTGGACAGATTATAGTGGAAAGTCTATAGTGGAAAGACTGTAGTGGACAGAATAAAGTGGAGACTATAGTGGAAAGAATAAAGTGGACAGAGAATAGTGGAAAGACTAAAGTGGAAAGACTAAAGTGGAAAGACTGTAGTGGACAAAATAAAGTGGAGAGTATAGTGGAAAGACTAAAGTGGACAGAGAATAGTGGAAAGTCTAAAGTGGACAGACTATAGTGGAAAGACTATAGTGGAAAGACTGTAGTGGACAGAATAAAGTGGAGACTATAGTGGAAATACTAAAGTAGACAGAGAATAGTGGAAAGACTATAGTGGAAAGACTGTAGTGGACAGAATAAAGTGGAGACTATAGTGGAAAGACTAAAGTAGACAGAGAATAGTGGAAAATCTAAAGTGGACAGACTATAGTGGAAAGACAGTAGTGGACAGAATAAAGTGGAGACTATAGTGGAAAGACTAAAGTAGACAGAGAATAGTGGAAAGACTAAAGTGGAAAGACTGTAGTGGACAAAATAAAGTGGAGACTATAGTGGAAAGACTAAAGTGGAAAGACTAAAGTGGAAAGACTCTAGTGGAAAGACTGTAGTGGACAGAATAAAGTGGAGACTATAGTGGAAAGACTAAAGTGGACAGAGAATAGTGGAAAGACTAAAGTGGACAGACAATAGTGGAAAGACTATAGTGGAAAGACTGTACTGGACATAACAAAGTGGAGACTATAGTGGAAAGACTGAATTGGAAAGACTAAAGTGGATAGACTATAGTGGAAAGAATAAGTGGACAGACTAAAGTGGAAAAACTAAAGTGGAAAGACTAAAGTGGACAGACTATAGAGGAAAGACTATAGTGGAAAGACTGTAGTGGACAGAATAAAGTGGAGAATATAGTGGACAGAAGAAAGTGGAAAGACTAAAGTGGAAAGACTAAAGTGGATAGACTATAGTGGAAAGTCAATAGTGGAAAGACTGTAGTGGACAGAATAAAGTGGAGACTATAGTGGAAAGACTAAAGTGGACAGAGAATAGTGGAAAGACTAAAGTGGACAGACTATAGTGGAAAGACTCTGGTGGAAAGACTAAAGTGGACAGACTATAGTGGAAAGACTATAGTGGAAAGACTGTAGTGGACAGAATAAAGTGGAGACTATAGTGGAAAGACTAAAGTAGACAGAGAATAGTGGAAAGACTAAAGTGGAAAGACTGTAGTGGACAAAATAAAGTGGAGACTATAGTGGAAAGACTAAAGTGGAAAGACTAAAGTGGACAGACTATAGTGTAAAGACTATAGTGGAAAGACTGTAGTGGACAGAATAAAGTGGAGACTATAGTGGAAAGACTAAAGTGGACAGAGAATAGTGGAAAGACTAAAGTGGACAGACTATAGTGGAAAGACTATAGTGGAAATACTGTAGTGGACAGAATAAAGTAGAGACTATAGTGGAAAGACTAAAGTGGACAGAGAATAGTGGAAAGACTAAAGTGGACAGGCTAAAGTGGAAAGATTAAAGTGGAAAGACTAAAGTGGACAGACTATAGTGGAAAGACTATAGTGGAAAGACTGTATTGGACAGAATAAAGTGGAGAGTATAATGGAAAGACTAAAGTGGACAGAGAATAGTGGAAAGACTAAAGTGGACAGAATATAGTGGAAAGACTATAGTGGAAAGACTGTAGTGGACAGAATAAAGTGGAGACTATAATGGAAAGACTAAAGTAGACAGAGAATAGTGGAAAGACTAAAGTGGAAAGACTGTAGTGGACAAAATAAAGTGGAGACTATAGTGGAAAGACTAAAGTGGAAAGACTAAAGTGGAAAGACTAAAGTGGAAAGACTATAGTGGAAAGACTGTAGTGGACAGAATAGAGTGGAGACTATAGTGGAAAGACTAAAGTGGACAGAGAATACTGGAAAGACTAAAGTGGACAGACTATAGTGGAAAGACTATAGTGGAAAGACTGTAGTGGACAGAATAAAGTGGAGACTATAGTGGAAAGACTAAAGTAGACAGAGAATAGTGGAAAGACTAAAGTGGAAAGACTGTAGTGGACAAAATAAAGTGGAGACTATAGTGGAAAGACTAAAGTGGAAAGACTAAAGTGGACAGACTATAGTGGAAAGACTATAGTGGAAAGACTGTAGTGGACAGAAAAAAGTGGAGACTATAGTGGAAAGACTAAAGTGTACAGAGAATAGTGGAAAGACTAAAGTGGACAGACTATAGTGGAAAGACTATAGTGGAAATACTGTAGTGGACAGAATAAAGTGGAGACTATAGTGAAAAGACTAAAGTGGACAGAGAATAGTGGAAAGACTAAAGTGGACAGACTATAGTGGAAAGACTAAAGTGGACAGACTAAAGTGGAAAGATTAAAGTGGAAAGACTAAAGTGGACAGACTATCGTGGAAAGACTATAGTGGAAAGACTGTATTGGACAGAAGAAAGTGGAGAGTATAATGGAAAGACTAAAGTGGACAGAGAATAGTGGAAAGACTAAAGTGGACAGAATATAGTGGAAAGACTATAGTGGAAAGACTGTAGTGGACAGAATAAAGTGGAGACTATAATGGAAAGACTAAAGTAGACAGAGAATAGTGTAAAGACTGAAGTGGAAAGACTGTAGTGGACAAAATAAAGTGGAGACTATAGTGGAAAGACTAAAGTGGAAAGACTAAAGTGGAAAGACTATAGTGGAAAGACTGTAGTGGACAGAATAGAGTGGAGACTATAGTGGAAAGACTAAAGTGGACAGAGAATAGTGGAAAGACTAAAGTGGACAGACTATAGAGGAAAGACTATAGTGGAAAGACTGTAGTGGACAGAATAAAGTGGAGACTATAGTGGAAAGACAGAATTGGAAAGACTAAAGTGGATAGACTATAGTGGAAAGAAGAAGTGGACAGACTAAAGTGGAAAAACTAAAGTGGAAAGACTAAAGTAGACAGAGAATAGTGGAAAGACTAAAGTGGAAAAACTGTAGTGGACAAAATAAAGTGGAGACTATAGTGGAAAGACTAAAGTGGAAAGACTAAAGTGGACAGACTATAGTGGAAAGACTATAGTGAAAAGACTGTAGTGGACAGAATAAAGTGAAGACTATAGTGGAAAGACTAAAGTGGACAGAGAATAGTTGAAAAACTAAAGTGGAGAGACTATAGTGGAAAGACTATAGTGGAAAGACTGTAGTGGACAGAATAAAGTGGAGACTATAGTGGAAAGACTAAAGTAAAAAGACTAAAGTGGACAGAGAGTATTGGAAAGACTAAAGTGGAAAGTCTGTAGTGGACAGAATAAAGTGGAGACTATAGTGGAAAGACTAAAGTGGAAAGACTAAAGAGGACAGACTATAGTGGAAAGACTGAAGTGGAAAGACTCAGTGGACAGACTAAAGTGTACACACTGAAGTGGACAGAATAAAGTGGAAAGACTAAAGTGGAAAGACTAAAGTGGACAGACTATAGTGGAAAGAATAAAGTGGACAGACTAAAGTGGAAAGATTAAAGTGGAAAGACTAAAGTGGACAGACTATAGTGGAAAGACTATAGTGGACAGAGAATAGTGGAAATACTAAAGTGGACAGACTGTAGTGGAAAGACTAAAGTGGACAGACTAAAGTGGAAAGACTAAAGTGGAAAGACTAAAGTGGACAGACTATAGTGGAAAGACTATAGTCGAAAGACTGTAGTGGACAGAATAAAGTGGAGAGTATAGTGGAAAGACTAAAGTGGACAGAGAATAGTGGAAAGACTAAAGTGGACAGACTATAGTGGAAAGACTGTAGTGGACAGAAAAAAGTGAAGACTATAGTGGAAAGACTAAAGTGGACAGAGAATAGTGGAAAGACTAAAGTGGACAGACTATAATGGAAAGACTAAAGTGGAAAAACTAAAGTGGAAAGACTAGAGTGGACAGACTAAAGTGGATAGACTATAGTGGAAAGTCAATAGTGGAAAGACTGTAGTGGACAGAATAAAGTGGAGACTATAGTGGAAAGACTAAAGTGGACAGAGAATAGTGGAAAGACTAAAGTGGACAGACTATAGTGGAAAGACTGTGGTGGAAAGACTAAAGTGGACAGACTATAGTGGAAAGACTATAGTGGAAAGACTGTAGTGGACAGAATAAAGTGGAGACTATAGTGGAAAGACTAAAGTGGACAGATAATAGTGGAAAGACTAAAGTGGACAGACTATAGTGGAAAGACTATAGTGGAAAGACTGTAGTGGACAGAATAAAGTGGAGACTATAGTGGAAAGACTAAAGTAGACAGAGAATAGTGGAAAGACAAAAGTGGAAAGACTGTAGTGGACAAAATAAAGTGGAGACTATAGTGGAAAGACTAAAGTGGAAAGACTAAAGTGGACAGACTATAGTGGAAAGACTATAGTGGAAAGACTGTAGTGGACATAATAGAGTGGAGACTATAGTGGAAAGACTAAAGTGGACAGAGAATAGTGGAAAGACTAAAGTGGACAGACTATAGAGGAAAGACTATAGTGGAAAGACTGTAGTGGACAGAATAAAGTGGAGACTATAGTGGAAAGACTGAATTGGAAAGACTAAAGTGGAAAGACTATAGTGGAAAGAATAAGTGGACAGAATAAAGTGGAAAAACTAAAGTGGAAAGACTAAAGTGGACAGACTATGGAGGAAAGACTATAGTGGAAAGACTGTAGTGGACAGAATAAAGTGGAGCCTATAGTGGACAGAATAAAGTGGAAAGACTAAAGTGGAAAGACTAAAGTGGATAGACTATAGTGGAAAGCCTATAGTGGAAAGACTGTAGTGGACAGAATAAAGTGGAGACTATACTGGAAAGACTAAAGTGGACAGAGAATAGTGGAAAGACTAAAGTGGACAGACTATAGTGGAAAGAAAGTAGTGGACAGAGAATAGTGGAAAGACTAAAGTGGACAGACTATAGTGGAAAGACTGTAGTGGACAGAATAAAGTGGAGACTATAGTGGAAAGACTAAAGTGGGCAGAGAATAGTGGAAAGACTAAAGCGGACAGACTATAGTGGAAAGACTAAAGTGGACAGACTAAAGTGGAAAGACTAAAGTGGAAAGACTAAAGTGGACAGACTATAGTGGAAAGACTATAGTGGAAAGACTGTAGTGGACAGAATAAAGTGGAGAGTATAGTGGAAAGACTAAAGTGGACAGAGAATAGTGGAAAGACTAAAGTGGACAGACTATAGTGGAAAGACTGTAGTGGACAGAATAAAGTGGAGACTATAGTGGAAAGACTAAAGTAGACAGAGAATAGTGGAAAGACTAAAGTGGAAAGACTGTAGTGGAGAAAATAAAGTGGAGACTATAGTGGAAAGACTAAAGTGGAAAGACTAAAGTGGAAAGACTATAGTGGAAAGACTATAGTGAAAAGACTGTAGTGGACAGAATAAAGTGGAGACTATAGTGGAAAGACTAAAGTGGACAGAGAATAGTGGAAAGACTAAAGTGGACAGACTGTAGTGGAAAGACTATAGTGGAAAGACTGTAGTGGACAGAATAAAGTGGATACTATAGTGGAAAGACTAAAGTGAAAAGACTAAAGTGGACAGAGAGTATTGGAAAGACTAAAGTGGAAAGACTGTAGTGGACAGTATAAAGCGGAGACTATAGTGGAAAGACTAAAGTGGAAAGACTAAAGTGGACAGACTATAGTGGAAAGACTGAAGTGGAAAGACTCAGTGGACAGACTAAAGTGTACACACTGAAGTGGACAGAATAAAGTGGAAAGACTAAAGTGGAAAGACTAAAGTGGACAGACTATAGTGGAAAGAATAAAGTGGACAGACTAAAGTGGAAAGATTAAAGTGGAAAGACTAAAGTGGACAGACTATAGTGGAAAGACTATAGTGGACAGAGAATAGTGGAAATACTAAAGTGGACAGACTGTAGTGGAAAGACTAAAGTGGACAGACTAAAGTGGAAAGACTAAAGTGGAAAGACTAAAGTGGACAGACTATAGTGGAAAGACTATAGTCGAAAGACTGTAGTGGACAGAATAAAGGGGAGAGTATAGTGGAAAGACTAAAGTGGACAGAGAATAGTGGAAAGACTAAAGTGGACAGACTATAGTGGAAAGACTATAGTGGAAAGACTGTAGTGGACAGAATAAAGTGGAGACTATAGTGGAAAGACTAAAGTGGACATAGAATAGTGGAAAGACTAAAGTGGACAGACTATAATGGAAAGACTAAAGTGGAAAAACTAAAGTGGAAAGACTAAAGTGAACAGACTAAAGTGGATAGACTATAGTGGAAAGTCAATAGTGGAAAGACTGTAGTGGACAGAATAAAGTGGAGACTATAGCGGAAAGACTAAAGTGGAGAGAGAATAGTTGAAAGACTAAAGTGGACAGACTATAGTGGAAAGACTGTGGTGGAAAGACTAAAGTGGACAGACTATAGTGGAAAGACTATAGTGGAAAGACTGTAGTGGACAGAATAAAGTGGAGACTATAGTGGAAAGACTAAAGTGGACAGAGAATAGTGGAAAGACTAAAGTGGACAGTCTATAGTGGAAAGACTATAGTGGAAAGACTGTAGTGGACAGAATAAAGTGGAGACTATAGTGGAAAGACTAAAGTAGACAGAGAATAGTGGAAAGACTAAAGTGGAAAGACTGTAGTGGACAAAATAAAGTGGAGACTATAGTGGAAAGACTAAAGTGGAAAGACTAAAGTGGACAGACTATAGTGGAAAGACTATAGTGGAAAGACTGTAGTGGACAGAATAAAGTGGAGACTATAGTGGAAAGACTAAAGTGGACAGAGAATAGTGGAAAGACTAAAGTGGACAGACTATAGTGGAAAGACTATAGTGGAAATACTGTAGTTGACAGAATAAAGTGGAGACTATAGTGGAAAGACTAAAGTGGACAGAGAATAGTGGAAAGACTAAAGTGGACAGACTATAGTGGAAAGACTATATTGGAAATACTGTAGTGGACAGAATAAAGTGGAGACTATAGAGGAAAGACTAAAGTGGACAAAGAATAGTGGAAAGACTAAAGTGGACAGACTAAAGTGGAAAGACTAAAGTGGACAGACTATAGTGGAAAGACTATAGTGGAAAGACTGTAGTGGACAGAAGAAAGTGGAGACTATAGTGGAAAGACTAAAGTGGACAGAGAATAGTGGAAAGACTAAAGTGGACAGACTATAGTGGAAAGACTATATTGGAAATACTGTAGTGGACAGAATAAAGTGGAGACTATAGTGGAAAGACTATAGTGGAAAGACTGTATTGGACAGAATAAAGTGGAGAGTATAATGGAAAGACTAAAGTGGACAGAGAATAGTGGAAAGACTAAAGTGGACAGAATATAGTGGAAAGACTATAGTGGAAAGACTGTAGTGGACAGAATAAAGTGGAGACTATAATGGAAAGACTAAAGTAGACAGAGAATAGTGGAAAGACTAAAGTGGAAAGACTGTAGTGGACAAAATAAAGTGGAGACTATAGTGGAAAGACTATAGTGGAAAGACTATAGTGGAAAGACTGTAGTGGACAGAATAGAGTGGAGACTATAGTGGAAAGACTAAAGTGGACAGAGAATAGTGGAAAGACTAAAGTGGACAGACTATAGAGGAAAGACTATAGTGGAAAGACTGTCGTGGACAGAATAAAGTGGAGACTATAGTGGAAAGACTGAACTGGAAAGACTAAAGTGGATAGACTATAGTGGAAAGAATAAGTGGACAGACTAAAGTGGAAAAACTAAAGTGGAAAGACTAAAGTGGACAGACTATGGAGGAAAGACTATAGTGGAAAGACTGTAGTGGACAGAATAAAGTGGAGACTATAGTGGACAGAATAAAGTGGAAAGACTAAAGTGGAAAGACTAAAGTGGATAGACTATAGTGGAAAGCCTATAGTGGAAAGACTGTAGTGGACAGAATAAAGTGGAGACTATAGTGGAAAGACTAAAGTGGACAGAGAATAGTAGAAAGACTAAAGTGGACAGACTATAGTGGAAAGACTGTAATGGACAGAGAATAGTGGAAAGACTAAAGTGGACAGACTATAGTGGAAAGACTGTAGTGGACAGAATAAAGTGGAGACTATAGTGGAAAGACTAAAGTGGACAGAGAATAGTGGAAAGACTAAAGTGGACAGACTATAGTGGAAAGACTAAAGTGGACAGACTAAAGTGGAAAGACTAAAGTGGAAAGACTAAAGCGGACAGACTATAGTGGAAAGACTATAGTGGAAAGACTGTAGTGGACAGAGTAAAGTGGAGAGTATAGTGGAAAGACTAAAGTGGACAGAGAATAGTGGAAAGACTAAAGTGGACAGACTATAGTGGAAAGACTATAGTGGAAAGACTGTAGTGGACAGAATAAAGTGGAGACTATAGTGGAAAGACTAAAGTAGACAGAGAATAGTGGAAAGACTAAAGTGGAAAGACTGTAGTGGACAAAATAAAGTGGAGACTATAGTGGAAAGACTAAAGTGGAAAGACTAAAGTGGACAGACTATAGTGGAAAGACTATAGTGAAAAGACTGTAGTGGACAGAATAAAATGGAAACTATAGTGGAAAGACTAAAGTGGACAGAGAATAGTGGAAAGACTATAGTGGAAAGACTAAAGTGGAAAGACTAAAGTGGAAAGACTAAAGTGGACAGACTATAGTGGAAAGACTATAGTGGAAAGACTGTAGTGGACAGCATAAAGTGGAGAGTATAGTGGAAAGACTAAAGTGGACAGAGAATAGTGGAAAGACTAAAGTGGACAGACTATAGTGGAAAGCCTATAGTGGAAAGACTGTAGTGGACAGAATAAAGTGGAGACTATAGTGGAAAGACTAAAGTAGACAGAGAATAGTGGAAAGACTAAAGTGAAAAGCCTGTAGTGGACAAAATAAAGTGGAGACTATAGTGGAAAGACTAAAGTGGAAAGACTAAAGTGGAAAGACTATAGTGGAAAGACTATAGTGGAAAGACTGCAGTGGACAGAATAAAGTGGAGACTATAGTGGAAAGACTAAAGTGGACAGAGAATAGTGGAAAGACTAAAGTGGACAGACTATAGTGGAAAGACTGTAGTGGACAGAATAAAGTGGAGACTATAGTGGAAAGACTAAAGCGGACAGAAAATAGTGGAAAGACTAAATTGGAAAGACTGTAGTGGACAGAATAAAATGAAGACTATAGTGGAAAGACTAAAGTGGAAAGACTAAAGTGGACAGACTATAGTGGAAAGACTGAAGTGGAAAGACTCAGTGGACAGACTAAAGTGTACACACTGAAATGGACAGAATAAAGTGGAAAGACTAAAGTGGAAAGACTAAAGTGGATAGACTATAGTGGAAAGACTAAAGTGGACAGACTAAAGTGGAAAGACTAAAGTGGAAAGACTAAAGTGGACAGACTATAGTTCAAAGACTATAGTGGAAAGACTGTAGTGGACAGAATAAAGTGGAGAGTATAGTGGAAAGACTAAAATGGACAGAGAATAGTGGAAAGACTAAAGTGGACGGACTATAGTGGAAAGACTATATTGGAAAGACTGTAGTGGACAGAATAAAGTGGAGACTATAGTGGAAAGACTAAAATAGACAGAGAATAGTGGAAAGACTAAAGTGGAAAGACTGTAGTGGACAAAATAAAGTGGAGACTATAGTGGAAAGACTAAAGTGGAAAGACTAAAGTGGACAGACTAAAGGGGACAGACTATAGTGAAAAGACTGCAGTGGACAGAATAAGGTGGAGACTATAGTGGAAAGACTAAAGTGGACAGAGAATAGTGGAAAGACTAAAGTGGACAGACTATAGTGGAAAGACTATAGTGGAAAGACTGTAGTGGACAGAATAAAGTGGAGACTATAGTGGAAAGACTAAAGTGGACAGAGAATAGTGGAAAGACTAAAGTGGACAGACTATAGTGGAAAGACTATAGTGGACAGACTATAGTTGAAAGACTAAAGTGGACAGACTAACGTGGAAAGACTAAAGTGGACAGAATAAAGTGGAAAGACTAAAGTGGAAAGACTAAAGTGGACAGACGATAGTGGAAAGACTATAGTGGAAAGACTGTAGTGGACAGAATAAAGTGGAGAGTATAGTGGAAAGACTAAAGTGGACAGAGAATAGTGGAAAAACTAAAGTGGACAGACTATAGTGGAAAGACTATAGTGGAAAGACTGTTGTGGACAAAAGAAAGTGGAGACTATAGTGGAAAGACTAAAGTAGACAGAGAATAGTGGAAAGACTATAGGGCAAAGACTGTAGTGGACAGAATAAAGTGGATACTATAGTGGACAGAGAATAGTGGAAAGACTAAAGTGGACAGACTATAGTGGAAAGACTATAGTGGAAAGACTGTAGTGGACAGAAGAAAGTGGAGACTATAGTGGAAAGACTAAAGTGGACAGAGAATAGTGGAAAGACTAAAATGGACAGACTATAGTGGAAAGACTATCGTGGAAAGACTGTAGTGGACAGAATAAAGTGGAGACTATAGTGGAAAGAATAAAGTGGACAGAGAATAGCGGAAAGACTAAAGTGGACAGACTATAGTGGAAAGACTAAAGTGGACATACTAAAGTGGAAAGACTAACTCGGAAAGACTAAAGTGGACAGACTATAGTGGAAAGACTATAGTGGAAAGACTATAGTGGAAAGACTGTAGTGGACAGAATAAAGTGGAGACTATAGTGGAAAGACTAAAGTGGACAGAGAATAGTGGAAAGACTAAAGTGGACAGACTATGTTGGAAAGACTATAGTGGAAAGACTAAAGTAGACAGAGAATAGTGGAAAGACTAAAGTGAAAAGACTGTAGTGGACAAAATAAAGTGGAGACTATAGTGGAAAGACTAAAGTGGAAAGACTAAAGTGGAAAGACTATAGTGGAAAGACTATAGTGGAAAGACTGTAGTGGACAGAATAAAGTGGAGACTATAGTGGAAAGACTAAAGTGGACAGAGAATAGTGGAAAGACTAAAGTGGACAGACTATTTTGGAAAGACTATAGTGGAAAGACTAAAGTAGACAGAGAATAGTGGAAAGACTAAAGTGAAAAGACTGTAGTGGACAAAATAAAGTGGAGACTATAGTGGAAAGACTAAAGTGGAAAGACTAAAGTGGAAAGACTATAGTGGAAAGACTATAGTGGAAAGACTGTAGTGGACAGAATAAAGTGGAGACTATAGTGGAAAGACTAAAGTGGACAGACTATAGTGGAAAGACTATAGTGGAAAGACTGTAGTGGACAGAATAAAGTGGAGAGTATAGTGGAAAGACTAAAGTGGACAGAGAATAGTGGAAAGACTAAAGTGGACGGACTATAGTGGAAAGACTATATTGGAAAGACTGTAGTGGACAGAATAAAGTGGAGACTATAGTGGAAAGACTAAAATAGACAGAGAATAGTGGAAAGACTAAAGTGGAAAGACTGTAGTGGACAAAATAAAGTGGAGACTATAGTGGAAAGACTAAAGTGGAAAGACTAAAGTGGACAGACTAAAGGGGACAGACTATAGTGAAAAGACTGCAGTGGACAGAATAAGGTGGAGACTATAGTGGAAAGACTAAAGTGGACAGAGAATAGTGGAAAGACTAAAGTGGACAGACTATAGTGGAAAGACTATAGTGGAAAGACTGTAGTGGACAGAATAAAGTGGAGACTATAGTGGAAAGACTAAAGTGGACAGAGAATATTGGAAAGACTAAAGTGGACAGACTATGTTGGAAAGACTATAGTGGAAAGACTAAAGTAGACAGAGAATAGTGGAAAGACTAAAGTGAAAAGACTGTAGTGGACAAAATAAAGTGGAGACTATAGTGGAAAGACTAAAGTGGAAAGACTAAAGTGGAAAGACTATAGTGGAAAGACTATAGTGGAAAGACTGTAGTGGACAGAATAAAGTGGAGACTATAGTGGAAAGACTAAAGTGGACAGACTATAGTGGAAAGACTATAGTGGAAAGACTGTAGTGGACAGAATAAAGTGGAGAGTATAGTGGAAAGACTAAAATGGACAGAGAATAGTGGAAAGACTAAAGTGGACGGACTATAGTGGAAAGACTATATTGGAAAGACTGTAGTGGACAGAATAAAGTGGAGACTATAGTGGAAAGACTAAAATAGACAGAGAATAGTGGAAAGACTAAAGTGGAAAGACTGTAGTGGACAAAATAAAGTGGAGACTATAGTGGAAAGACTAAAGTGGAAAGACTAAAGTGGACAGACTAAAGGGGACAGACTATAGTGAAAAGACTGCAGTGGACAGAATAAGGTGGAGACTATAGTGGAAAGACTAAAGTGGACAGAGAATAGTGGAAAGACTAAAGTGGACAGACTATAGTGGAAAGACTATAGTGGAAAGACTGTAGTGGACAGAATAAAGTGGAGACTATAGTGGAAAGACTAAAGTGGACAGAGAATAGTGGAAAGACTAAAGTGGACAGACTATAGTGGAAAGACTATAGTGGACAGACTATAGTTGAAAGACTAAAGTGGACAGACTAACGTGGAAAGACTAAAGTGGACAGAATAAAGTGGAAAGACTAAAGTGGACAGACGATAGTGGAAAGACTATAGTGGAAAGACTGTAGTGGACAGAATAAAGTGGAGAGTATAGTGGAAAGACTAAAGAGGACAGAGAATACTGGAAAAACTAAAGTGGACAGACTATAGTGGAAAGACTGTTGTGGACAAAAGAAAGTGGAGACTATAGTGGAAAGACTAAAGTAGACAGAGAATAGTGGAAAGACTATAGTGCAAAGACTGTAGTGGACAGAATAAAGTGGATACTATAGTGGAAAGACTAAAGTGGACAGAGAATAGTGGAAAGACTAAAGTGGACAAACTATAGTGGAAAGACTATAGTGGAAAGACTGTAGTGGACAGAAGAAAGTGGAGACTATAGTGGAAAGACTAAAGTGGACAGAGAATAGTGGAAAGACTAAAATGGACAGACTATAGTGGAAAGACTATCGTGGAAAGACTGTAGTGGACAGAATAAAGTGGAGACTATAGTGGAAAGAATAAAGTGGTCAGATAATAGCGGAAAGACTAAAGTGGACAGACTATAGTGGAAAGACTAAAGTGGACATACTAAAGTGGAAAGACTAACTCGGAAAGGCTAAAGTGGACAGACTATAGTGGAAAGACTATAGTGGAAAGACTATAGTGGAAAGACTGTAGTGGACAGACTGTAGTGGACAGAATAAAGTGGAGACTATAGTGGAAAGACTAAAGTGGACAGAGAATAGTGGAAAGACTAAAGTGGACAGACTATGTTGGAAAGACTATAGTGGAAAGACTAAAGTAGACAGAGAATAGTGGAAAGACTAAAGTGGACAGACTATGTTGGAAAGACTATAGTGGAAAGACTGTAGAGGACAGAATAAAGTGGAGACTATAGTGGAAAGACTGAATTGGAAAGACTAAAGTGGATAGACTATAGTGGAAAGAATAAGTGGACAGACTAAAGTGGAAAAACTAAAGTGGAAAGACTAAAGTGGACAGAGAATAGTGGAAAGACTAAAGTGGACAGACTATGTTGGAAAGACTATAGTGGAAAGACTAAAGTAGACAGAGAATAGTGGAAAGACTAAAGTGAAAAGACTGTAGTGGACAAAATAAAGTGGAGTCTATAGTGGAAAGACTAAAGTGGAAAGACTAAAGTGGAAAGACTATAGTGGAAAGACTATAGTGGAAAGACTGTAGTGGACAGAATAAAGTGGAGACTATAGTGGAAAGACTAAAGTGGACAGAGAATAGTGGAAAGACTAAAGTGGACAGACTATGTTGGAAAGACTATAGTGGAAAGACTGTAGAGGACAGAATAAAGTGGAGACTATAGTGGACAGAAGAAAGTGGAAAGATTAAAGTGGAAAGACTAAAGTGGATAGACTATAGTGGAAAGTCTAGAGTGGAAAGACTGTAGTGGACAGAATAAAGTGGAGACTATAGTGGAAAGACTAAAGTGGACAGAGAATAGTGGAAAGACTAAAGTGGACAGAATATAGTGGAAAGACTGCAGTGGACAGAGAATAGTGGAAAGACTAAAGTTGACAGACTATAGTGGAAAGACTATAGTGAAAAGACTGTAGTGGACAGAATAAAGTGGAGACTATAGTGGAAAGACTAAAGTGGACAGAGAATTGTGGAAAGACTATAGTGGACAGACTATAGTGGAAAGACTGTAGTGGACAGAATAAAGTGGAGACTATAGTGGAAAGACTAAAGTGGACAGAGAATAGTGGAAAGACTAAAGTGGACAGACTATAGTGGAAAGACTATAGTGGAAAGACTATAGTGGAAAGACTAAAGTGGACAGACTAAAGTGGACAGACTATAGTGGAAAGACTATAGTGGAAAGACTGTAGTGGACAGAATAAAGTGGAGAGTATAGTGGAAAGACTAAAGTAGACAGAGAATAGTGGAAAGACTAAAGTGGAAAGACTGTAGTGGACAAAATAAAGTGTAGACTATAGTGGAAAGACTAAAGTGGAAAGACTAAAGTGGACAGACTAAAGGGGACAGACTATAGTGGAAAGACTATAGTGAAAAGACTGTAGTGGACAGAATAAAGTGGAGACTATAGTGGAAAGACTAAAGTGGACAGAGAATAGTGGAAAGACTAAAGTGGACAGACTATAGTGGAAAGCCTATAGTGGAAAGACTGTAGTGGACAGAATAAAGTGGAGACTATAGTGGAAAGACTAAAGTGGACAGAGAATAGTGGAAAGACTAAAGTGGACAGACTATAGTGGAAAGACTATAGTGGACAGACTATAGTTGAAAGACTAAAGTGGACAGACTAAAGTGGAAAGATTAAAGTGGACAGACTAAAGTGGAAAGACTAAAGTGGAAAGACTAAAGTGGACAGACGATAGTGGACAGACGATAGTGGAAAGACTATAGTGGAAAGACTGTAGTGGAGAAGAATAAAGTGGAGAGTATAGTGGAAAGACTAAAGTGGACAGAGAATAGTGGAAAGACTAAAGTGGACAGACTATAGTGGAAAGACTATAGTGGACAGACTATAGTGGAAAGACTATAGTGGAAAGACTGTAGTGGACAGAATAAAGTGTAGACTATAGTGGAAAGATTAAAGTAGACAGAGCATAGTGGAAAGACTAAGGTGAAAAGACTGTAGTGGACAGAATAAAGTGGAGACTATAGTGGAAAGACTAAAGTGGACAGAGAATAGTGGAAAGACTGAAGTGGACAGACTATAGTGGAAAGACTATAGTGGAAAGACTGTAGTGGACAGAATAAAGTGGAGACTATAGTGGAAAGACTAAAGTGGACAGAGAATAGTGGAAAGACTAAAATGGACAGACTATAGTGGAAAGACTATAGTGGAAAGACTGTAGTGGACAGAATAAAGTGGAGACTATAGTGGAAAGAATAAAGTGGACAGAGAATAGTGGAAAGACTAAAGTGGACGGACTATAGTGGAAAGACTAAAGTGGACAGACTAAAGTGGAAAGACTAAAGTGGAAAGACTAAAGTGGACAGAGTATAGTGGAAAGACTATAGTGGAAAGACTGTAGTGGACAGAATAAAGTGGAGAGTATAGTGGAAAGACTAAAGTGGACAGAGAATAGTGGAAAGACTAAAGTGGACAGACTATAGTGGAAAGACTATAGCGGAAAGACTGTAGTGGACAGAATAAAGTGGAGACTATAGTGGAAAGACTAAAGTAGACAGAGAATAGTGGAAAGACTAAAGTGAAAAGCCTGTAGTGGACAAAATAAAGTGGAGACTATAGTAGAAAGACTAAAGTGGAAAGACTAAAGTGGAAAGACTATAGTGGAAAGACTATAGTGGAAAGACTGTAGTGGACAGAATAAAGTGGAGACTATAGTGGAAAGACTAAAGTGGACAGAGAATAGTGGAAAGACTAAAGTGGACAGACTATAGTGGAAAGACTGTAGTGGACAGAATAAAGTGGAGACTATAGTGGAAAGACTAAAGCGGACAGAAAATAGTGGAAAGACTGAAGTGGAAAGACTCAGTGGACAGACTAAAGTGTACACACTGAAATGGACAGAATAAAGTGGAAAGACTAAAGTGGAAAGACTAAAGTGGATAGACTATAGTGGAAAGACTAAAGTGGACAGACTAAAGTGGAAAGACTAAAGTGGAAAGACTAAAGTGGACAGACTATAGTGGAAAGACTATAGTGGAAAGACTGTAGTGGACAGAATAAAGTGGAGAGTATAGTGGAAAGACTAAAGTGGACAGAGAATAGTGGAAAGACTAAAGTGGACGGACTATAGTGGAAAGACTAAAGTGGACAGACTAAAGTGGAAAGACTAAAGTGGAAAGACTAAAGTGGACAGACTATAGTGGAAAGACAAAAGTGGAAAGACTGTAGCGGACAAAATAAAGTGGAGACTATAGTGGAAAGACTAAAGTGGAAAGACTAAAGTGGACAGACTAAAGGGGACAGACTATAGTGAAAAGACTGCAGTGGACAGAATAAGGTGGAGACTATAGTGGAAAGACTAAAGTGGACAGAGAATAGTGGAAAGACTAAAGTGGACAGACTATAGTGGAAAGACTATAGTGGAAAGACTGTAGTGGACAGAATAAAGTGGAGACTATAGTGGAAAGACTAAAGTGGACAGAGAATAGTGGAAAGACTAAAGTGGACAGACTATAGTGGAAAGACTATAGTGGACAGACTATAGTTGAAAGACTAAAGTGGACAGACTAACGTGGAAAGACTAAAGTGGACAGAATAAAGTGGAAAGACTAAAGTGGAAAGACTAAAGTGGACAGACGATAGTGGAAAGACTATAGTGGAAAGACTGTAGTGGACAGAATAAAGTGGAGAGTATAGTGGAAAGACTAAAGTGGACAGAGAATAGTGGAAAAACTAAAGTGGACAGACTATAGTGGAAAGACTATAGTGGAAAGACTGTTGTGGACAAAAGAAAGTGGAGACTATAGTGGAAAGACTAAAGTAGACAGAGAATAGTGGAAAGACTATAGTGCAAAGACTGTAGTGGACAGAATAAAGTGGATACTATAGTGGAAAGACTAAAGTGGACAGAGAATAGTGGAAAGACTAAAGTGGACAGACTATAGTGGAAAGACTATAGTGGAAAGACTGTAGTGGACAGAAGAAAGTGGAGACTATAGTGGAAAGACTAAAGTGGACAGAGAATAGTGGAAAGACTAAAATGGACAGACTATAGTGGAAAGACTATCGTGGAAAGACTGTAGTGGACAGAATAAAGTGGAGACTATAGTGGAAAGAATAAAGTGGACAGAGAATAGTGGAAAGACTAAAGTGGACAGACTATGTTGGAAAGACGATAGTGGAAAGACTAAAGTAGACAGAGAATAGTGGAAAGACTAAAGTGAAAAGACTGTAGTGGACAAAATAAAGTGGAGACTATAGTGGAAAGACTAAAGTGGAAAGACTAAAGTGGAAAGACTATAGTGGAAAGACTATAGTGGAAAGACTGTAGTGGACAGAATAAAGTGGAGACTATAGTGGAAAGACTAAAGTGGACAGAGAATAGTGGAAAGACTAAAGTGGACAGACTATGTTGGAAAGACTATAGTGGAAAGACTGTAGAGGACAGAATAAAGTGGAGACTATAGTGGAAAGACTGAATTGGAAAGACTAAAGTGGATAGACTATAGTGGAAAGAATAAGTGGACAGACTAAAGTGGAAAAACTAAAGTGGAAAGACTAAAGTGGACAGACTATAGAGGAAAGACTATAGTGGAAAGACTGTAGTGGACAGAATAAAGTGGAGACTATAGTGGACAGAAGAAAGTGGAAAGACTAAAGTGGAAAGACTAAAGTGGATAGACTATAGTGGAAAGTCTAGAGTGGAAAGACTGTAGTGGACAGAATAAAGTGGAGACTATAGTGGAAAGACTAAACTGGACAGAGAATAGTGGAAAGACTAAAGTGGACAGAATATAGTGGAAAGACTGTAGTGGACAGAGAATAGTGGAAAGACTAAAGTTGACAGACTATAGTGGAAAGACTATAGTGAAAAGACTGTAGTGGACAGAATAAAGTGGAGACTATAGTGGAAAGACTAAAGTGGACAGAGAATTGTGGAAAGACTAAAGTGGACAGACTATAGTGGAAAGACTATAGTGGAAAGACTGTAGTGGACAGAATAAAGTGGAGACTATAGTGGAAAGACTAAAGTAGACAGAGAATAGTGGAAAGACTATAGTGAAAAGACTCTCGTGGACAGAATAAAGTGGAGACTATAGTGGAAAGACTAAAGTGGACAGAGAATAGTGGAAAGACTAAAGTGGACAGACTATAGTGGAAAGACTATAGTGGAAAGACTGTAGTGGACATAATAAAGTGGAGACTATAGTAGAAAGACTAAAGTGGACAGAGAATAGTGGAAAGACTAAAGTGGACAGACTATAATGGAAAGACTGTAGTGGACAGAATAAAGTGGAGACTATAGTGGAAAGACTAAAGTGGACAGAGAGTATTGGAAAGACTAAAGTGGAAAGACTGTAGTGGACAGAATAAAGTGGAGACTATAGTGGAAAGACTAAAGTGGAAAGACTGAAGTGGACAGACTATAGTGGAAAGACTGAAGTGGAAAGACTCAGTGGACAGACTAAAGTGTACACACTGAAGTGGACAGAATAAAGTGGAAAGACTAAAGTGGAAAGACTAAAGTGGACAGACTATAGTGGAAAGAATAAAGTGGACAGACTAAAGTGGAAAGATTAAAGTGGAAAGACTAAAGTGGACAGACTATAGTGGAAAGACTATAGTGGACAGAGAATAGTGGAAATACTAAAGTGGACAGACTGTAGTGGAAAGACTAAAGTGGACAGACTAAAGTGGAAAGACTAAAGTGGAAAGACTAAAGTGAGCAGACTATAGTGGAAAGACTATAGTCGAAAGACTGTAGTGGACATAATAAAGTGGAGACTATAGTAGAAAGACTAAAGTGGACAGAGAATAGTGGAAAGACTAAAGTGGACAGACTATAGTGGAAAGACTGTAGTGGACAGAATAAAGTGGAGACTATAGTGGAAAGACTAAAGTGGACAGAGAGTATTGGAAAGACTAAAGTGGAAAGACTGTAGTGGACAGAATAAAGTGGAGACTATAGTGGAAAGACTAAAGTGGAAAGACTAAAGTGGACAGACTATAGTGGAAAGACTGAAGTGGAAAGACTCAGTGGACAGACTAAAGTGTACACACTGAAGTGGACAGAATAAAGTGGAAAGACTAAAGTGGAACGACTAAAGTGGACAGACTATAGTGGAAAGAATAAAGTTGACAGACTAAAGTGGAAAGATTAAAGTGGAAAGACTAAAGTGGACAGACTATAGTGGAAAGACTATAGTGGACAGAGAATAGTGGAAAGACTATAGTGGAAAGACTGAAGTGGAATGACTCAGTGGACAGACTAAAGTGTACACACGGAAGTGGATAGAATAAAGTGGAAAGACTAAAGTGGAAAGACTAAAGTGGACAGACTATAGTGGAAAGAATAAAGTGGACAGACTAAAGTGGAAAGATTAAAGTGGAAAGACTAAAGTGGACAGACTATAGTGGAAAGACTATAGTGGACAGAGAATAGTGGAAATACTAAAGTGGACAGACTGTAGTGGAAAGACTAAAGTGGACAGACTAAAGTGGAAAGACTAAAGTGGAAAGACTAAAGTGAACAGACTATAGTGGAAAGACTATAGTCGAAAGACTGTAGTGGAAAGAATAAAGTGGAGAGTATAGTGGAAAGACTAAAGTGGACAGAGAATAGTGGAAAGACTAAAGTGGACAGACTATAGTGAAAAGACTATAGTGGAAAGACTGTATTGGACAGAATAAAGTGGAGAATATAGTGGAAATACTAAAGTGGACAGACGATAGTGGAAAGACTATAGTCGAAAGACTGTAGTGGAAAGAATAAAGTGGAGACTATAGTGGAAAGACTAAAGTGGACAGAGAATAGTGGAAAGACTAAAGTGGACAGACTATAGTGGAAAGACTATAGTGGAAAGACTGTAGTGGACAGAATAAAGTGGAGACTATAGTGGAAAGACTAAAGTGGACAGAGAGTACTGGAAAGACTGTAGTGGACAGAATAAAGTGGAGATAGTCTTTCCACTATTCTCTGTCCACTTTATTCTTTCCACCATAGTCTCCACTTTATTCTGTCCACTACAGTCTTTCCACTATAGTCTTTCCACTATAGTCTGTCCACTTTAGTCTTTCCACTATTCTCTGTCCACTTTATTCTTTCCACCATAGTCTCCACTTTATTCTGTCCACTACAGTCTTTCCACTATAGTCTTTCCACTATAGTCTGTCCACTTTAGTCTTTCCACTATTCTCTGTCCACTTTAGTCTTTCCACTATACTCTCCACTTTATTCTGTCCACTACAGTCTTTCCACTATAGTCTTTCCACTATCGTCTGTCCACTTTAGTCTTTCCACTTTAGTCTTTCCACTTTAGTCTGTCCACTTTAGTCTTTCCACTTTAGTCTGTCCACTTTAGTCTTTCAACTATAGTCTGTCCACTATAGTCTTTCCACTATTCTCTGTCCACTTTAGTCTTTCCACTATAGTCTCCACTTTATTCTGTCCACTACAGTCTTTCCACTACAGTCTTTCCACTATAGTCTGTCCACTTTAGTCTTTCCACTATTCTCTGTCCACTTTAGTCTTTCCACTATACTCTCCACTTTATTCTGTCCACTACAGTCTTTCCACTACAGTCTTTCCACTATAGTCTGTCCACTTTAGTCTTTCCACTATTCTCTGTCCACTTTAGTCTTTCCACTATACTCTCCACTTTATTCTGTCCACTACAGTCTTTCCACTATAGTCTTTCCACTATCGTCTGTCCACTTTAGTCTTTCCACTTTAGTCTTTCCACTTTAGTCTGTCCACTTTAGTCTTTCCACTTTAGTGTGTCCAGTTTAGTCTTTCAACTATAGTCTGTCAACTATAGTCTTTCCACTATAGTCTGGCCACTTTAGTCTTTCCACTATTCTCTGTCCACTTTAGTCTTTCCACTATAGTCTCCACTTTATTCTGTCCACTACAGTCTTTCCACTACAGTCTTTCCACTATAGTCTGTCCACTTTAGTCTTTCCACTATTCTCTGTCCACTTTATTCTTTCCACCATAGTCTCCACTTTATTCTGTCCACTACAGTCTTTCCACTATAGTCTTTCCACTAAAGTCTGTCAACTTTAGTCTTTCCACTATTCTCTGTCCACTTTAGTCTTTCCACTATAGTCTCCATTTTATTCTGTCCAATCTAGTCTTTCCACTATAGTCTTTCCACTATAGTCTGTCCACTTTAGTCTTTCCACTTTAGTTTTTCCACTTCAGTCTTTCCACTATAGTCTGTCCACTTTAGTCTTTCCACTATTCTCTGTCCACTTTAGTCTTTCCACTATAGTCTCCACTTTATTCTGTCCACTACAGTCTTTCCACTATAGTCTGTCCACTTTATTCTTTCCACTATTCTCTGTCCACTTTAGTCTTTCCACTATAGTCTCCACTTTATTCTGTCCACTCCAGTCTTTCCACTATAGTCTTTCCACAATAGTCTGTCCACTTTAGTTTTTCCACTTTAGTCTGTCCACTTTAGTCTTTCCACTATAGTCTCCACTTTATTCTGTCCACTACAGTCTTTCCAGTTTAGTCTTTCCACTATTTTCTGTCCACTTTAGTCTGTCCACTTTAGTCTTTCCACTATAGTCTATCCACTTTAGTCTTTCCACTTTAGTCTTTCCACTATTCTCTGTCCACTTTAGTCTTTCCACTATAGTCCACTATAGTCCACTTTAGTCTTTCCACTTTAGTCTTTCCACTATAGTCTCCACTTTATTCTGTCCACTACAGTCTTTCCACTTTAGTCTTTCCACTATTCTCTGTCCACTTTAGTCTTTCCACTATAGTCTCCACTTTTATTCTGTCCACTTCAGTCTTTCCACTATAGTCTTTCCACTAAAGTCTGTCAACTTTAGTCTTTCCACTATTCTCTGTCCACTTTAGTCTTTCCACTATAGTCTCCATTTTATTCTGTCCAATACAGTCTTTCCGCTATAGTCTTTCCACTATAGTCTGTCCACTTTAGTCTTTCCACTTTAGTTTTTCCACTTCAGTCTTTCCACTATAGTCTGTCCACTTTAGTCTTTCCACTATTCTCTGTCCACTTTAGTCTTTCCACTATAGTCTCCATTTTATTCTGTCCAATACAGTCTTTCCACTTTAGTCTTTCCACTATTCTCTGTCCACTTTAGTCTTTCCACTTTAGTCTTTCCACTATAGTCTACACTTTATTCTGTCCACTACAGTCTTTCCACTATAGTCTTTCCACTATAGTCTGTCCGCTTTATTCTTTCCACTTTAGTCTTTCCACTATAGTCTCCACTTTATTCTGTCCACTACAGTCTTTCCACTTTAGTCTTTCCACTATTCTCTGTCCACTTTAGTCTCTCCACTATAGTCTCCACTTTATTCTGTCCACTTCAGTCTTTCCACTATAGTCTTTCCACTAAAGTCTGTCAACTTTAGTCTTTCCACTATTCTCTGTCCACTTTAGTCTTTCCACTATAGTCTCCATTTTATTCTGTCCAATCCAGTCTTTCCACTATAGTCTTTCCACTATAGTCTGTCCACTTTAGTCTTTCCACTTTAGTTTTTCCACTTCAGTCTTTCCACTATAGTCTGTCCACTTTAGTCTTTCCACTATTCTCTGTCCACTTTAGTCTTTCCACTATAGTCTCCACTTTATTCTGTCCACTACAGTCTTTCCACTATAGTCTTTCCACAATAGTCTGTCCACTTTAGTCTTTCCACTTTAGTTTTTCCACTTTAGTCTGTCCACTTTAGTCTTTCCACTATAGTCTCCACTTTATTCTGTCCACTACAGTCTTTCCAATTTAGTCTTTCCACTATTTTCTGTCCACTTTAGTCTGTCCACTTTAGTCTTTCCACTATAGTCTATCCACTTTAGTCTTTCCACTTTAGTCTTTCCACTATTCTCTGTCCACTTTAGTCTTTCCACTATAGTCTCCACTTTATTCTGTCCACTACAGTCTTTCCACTATAGTCTTTCCACTATAGTCTGTCCACTTTAGTCTTTCCACTATTCTCTGTCCACTTTAGTCTTTCCACTATTCTCTGTCCACTTTAGCCTTTCCACTATAGTCTCCACTTTATTCTGTCCACTACAGTCTGTCCACTTTAGTCTTTCCACTATAGTCTCCACTTTATTCTGTCCACTTCAGTCTTTCCACTATAGTCTTTCCACTATAGTCTGTCCACTTTAGTCTTTCCACTATTCTCTGTCCACTTTAGTCTGTCCACTTTAGTCTTTCCACTATAGTCTATCCACTTTAGTCTTTCCACTTTAGTCTTTCCACTATTCTCTGTCCACTTTAGTCTTTCCACTATAGTCTCCACTTTATTCTGTCCACTACAGTCTTTCCACTATAGTCTTTCCACTATAGTCTGTCCACTTTAGTCTTTCCACTATTCTCTGTCCACTATAGTCTTTCCACTATAGTCTGTCCACTTTAGTCTTTCCACTATAGTCTTTCCACTATAGTCTGTCCGCTTTTTTCTTTCCACTTTAGTCTTTCCACTATAGTGTCCACTTTATTCTGTCCACTTTAGTCTTTCCACTATTCTCTGTCCACTTTAGTCTTTCCACTATAGTCTCCACTTTATTCTGTCCACTACAGTCTTTCCACTATAGTCTGTCCACTTTAGTCTTTCCACTTTAGTTTTTCCACTTTAGTCTGTCCACTTTAGTCTTTCCACTTTAGTCTTTCCACTTTATTCTGTCCATTTCAGTGTGTACACTTTAGTCTGTCCACTGAGTCTTTCCACTTCAGTCTTTCCACTATAGTCTGACCACTTTAGTCTTTCCACTTTAGTCTTTCCACTATAGTCTCCACTTTATTCTGTCCACTACAGTCTTTCCAATTTAGTCTTTCCACTATTTTCTGTCCACTTTAGTCTGTCCACTTTAGTCTTTCCACTATAGTCTATCCACTTTAGTCTTTCCACTTTAGTCTTTCACTATTCTCTGTCCACTTTAGTCTTTCCACTATAGTCTCTACTTTATTCTGTCCACGACAGTCTTTCCACTATAGTCTTTCCAATATAGTCTGTCCACTTTAGTCTTTCCACTATTCTCTGTCCACTTTAGCCTTTCCACTATAGTCTCCACGTTATTCTGTCCACTACAGTCTGTCCACTTTGATCTTTCCACTTTAGTCTTTCCACTATAGTCTCTACTTTATTCTGTCCACTACAGTCTTTCCACTTTAGTCTTTCCACTATTCTCTGTCCACTTTAGTCTTTCCACTATAGTCTCCAGTTTATTCTGTCCACTACAGTTCTTCCACTATAGTCTTTCCACTATAGTCTGTCCACTTTAGTCTTTCCACAATAGTTTTTCCACTTTAGTCTGTCCACTTCAGTCTTTCCACTATACTCTGTCCACTTTAGTCTTTCCACTTTAGTCTTTCCACTTTATTCTGTCCATTTCAGTGTGTACACTTTAGTCTGTCCACTTTAGTCTTTCCACTATAGTCTTTCCACTATAGTCTTTCCACTATAGTCTGTCCGCTTTACTCTTTCCACTTTAGTCTTTCCACTATAGTCTCCACTTTATTCTTTCCACTACAGTCTTTCCACTTTAGTCTTTCCACTATTCTCTGTCCACTTTAGTCTTTCCTCTATAGTCTCCACTTTATTCTGTCCACTTCAGTCTTTCCACTATAGTCTTTCCACTAAAGTCTGTCAACTTTAGTCTTTCCACTATTCTCTGTCCACTTTAGTCTTTCCACTATAGTCTCCATTTTATTCTGTCCAATACAGTCTTTCCGCTATAGTCTTTCCACTATAGTCTCCACTTTATTCTGTCCACTACAGTCTTTCCAGTTTAGTCTTTCCACTATTTTCTGTCCACTTTAGTCTGTCCACTTTAGTCTTTCCACTATAGTCTATCCACTTTAGTCTTTCCACTTTAGTCTTTCCACTATTCTCTGTCCACTTTAGTCTTTCCACTATAGTCCACTATAGTCCACTTTAGTCTTTCCACTTTAGTCTTTCCACTATAGTCTCCACTTTATTCTGTCCACTTCAGTCTTTCCACTATAGTCTGTCCACTTTAGTCTTTCCACTATTCTCTGTCCACTTTAGTCTTTCCACTTTAGTCTTTCCACTATAGTCTACACTTTATTCTGTCCACTACAGTCTTTCCACTATAGTCTTTCCACTATAGTCTGTCCGCTTTATTCTTTCCACTTTAGTCTTTCCACTATAGTCTCCACTTTATTCTGTCCACTACAGTCTTTCCACTTTAGTCTTTCCACTATTCTCTGTCCACTTTAGTCTCTCCACTATAGTCTCCACTTTATTCTGTCCACTTCAGTCTTTCCACTATAGTCTTTCCACTAAAGTCTGTCAACTTTAGTCTTTCCACTATTCTCTGTCCACTTTAGTCTTTCCACTATAGTCTCCATTTTATTCTGTCCAATCCAGTCTTTCCACTATAGTCTTTCCACTATAGTCTGTCCACTTTAGTCTTTCCACTTTAGTTTTTCCACTTCAGTCTTTCCACTATAGTCTGTCCACTTTAGTCTTTCCACTATTCTCTGTCCACTTTAGTCTTTCCACTATAGTCTCCACTTTATTCTGTCCACTACAGTCTTTCCACTATAGTCTTTCCACAATAGTCTGTCCACTTTAGTCTTTCCACTTTAGTTTTTCCACTTTAGTCTGTCCACTTTAGTCTTCCCACTATAGTCTCCACTTTATTCTGTCCACTACAGTCTTTCCAATTTAGTCTTTCCACTATTTTCTGTCCACTTTAGTCTGTCCACTTTAGTCTTTCCACTATAGTCTATCCACTTTAGTCTTTCCACTTTAGTCTTTCCACTATTCTCTGTCCACTTTAGTCTTTCCACTATAGTCTCCACTTTATTCTGTCCACTACAGTCTTTCCACTATAGTCTTTCCACTATAGTCTGTCCACTTTAGTCTTTCCACTATTCTCTGTCCACTTTAGCCTTTCCACTATAGTCTCCACTTTATTCTGTCCACTACAGTCTTTCCACTATAGTCTTTCCACTATAGTCTGTCCACTTTAGTCTTTCCACTATTCTCTGTCCACTTTAGCCTTTCCACTATAGTCTCCACTTTATTCTGTCCACTTCAGTCTTTCCACTATAGTCTTTCCACTATAGTCTGTCCACTTTAGTCTTTCCACTATTCTCTGTCCACTTTAGTCTTTCCACTATAGTCTCCACTTTATTCTGTCCACTACAGTCTTTCCACTTTAGTCTTTCCACTATTCTCTGTCCACTTTAGTCTTTCCACTATAGTCTCCACTTTATTCTGTCCACTTCAGTCTTTCCACTATAGTCTTTCCACTATAGTCTGTCCACTTTAGTCTTTCCACTATTCTCTGTCCACTTTAGTCTGTCCACTTTAGTCTTTCCACTATAGTCTATCCACTTTAGTCTTTCCACTTTAGTCTTTCCACTATTCTCTGTCCACTTTAGTCTTTCCACTATAGTCTCCACTTTATTCTGTCCACTACAGTCTTTCCACTATAGTCTTTCCACTATAGTCTGTCCACTTTAGTCTTTCCACTATTCTCTGTCCACTATAGTCTTTCCACTATAGTCTGTCCACTTTAGTCTTTCCACTATAGTCTTTCCACTATAGTCTGTCCGCTTTTTTCTTTCCACTTTAGTCTTTCCACTATAGTGTCCACTTTATTCTGTCCACTTTAGTCTTTCCACTATTCTCTGTCCACTTTAGTCTTTCCACTATAGTCTCCACTTTATTCTGTCCACTACAGTCTTTCCACTATAGTCTGTCCACTTTAGTCTTTCCACTTTAGTTTTTCCACTTTAGTCTGTCCACTTTAGTCTTTCCACTATGGTCTATCCACTTTAGTCTTTCCACTTTAGTCTTTCCACTTTAGTCTTTCCACTATTCTCTGTCCACTTTAGCCTTTCCACTATAGTCTCCACGTTATTCTGTCCACTACAGTCTTTCCACTATAGTCTGTCCACTTTGATCTTTCCACTTTAGTCTTTCCACTATAGTCTCTACTTTATTCTGTCCACTACAGTCTTTCCACTTTAGTCTTTCCACTATTCTCTGTCCACTTTAGTCTTTCCACTATAGTCTCCAGTTTATTCTGTCCACTACAGTTCTTCCACTATAGTCTTTCCACTATAGTCTGTCCACTTTAGTCTTTCCACAATAGTTTTTCCACTTTAGTCTGTCCACTTCAGTCTTTCCACTATACTCTGTCCACTTTAGTTTTTCCACTTTAGTCTTTCCACTATAGTCTCCACTTTATTCTTTCCACTACAGTCTTTCCACTATAGTCTGTCCACTTTAGTCTTTCCACTATTCTCTGTCCACTTTAGCCTTTCCACTATAGTCTCCACGTTATTCTGTCCACTACAGTCTTTCCACTATAGTCTTTCCACTATAGTCTGTCCACTTTGATCTTTCCACTTTAGTCTTTCCACTATAGTCTCAACTTTATTCTGTCCACTACAGTCTTTCCTCTTTAGTCTTTCCACTATTCTCTGTCCACTTTAGTCTTTCCACCATAGTCTCCACTTCATTCTGTCCACTACAGTCTTTCCACTATAGTCTTTCCACTATAGTCTGTCCGCTTTATTCTTTCCACTTTAGTCTTTCCACTATAGTCTCCACTTTATTCTGTCCACTACAGTCTTTCCACTTTAGTCTTTCCAATACTCTCTGTCCACTTTAGTCTTTCCACTATAGTCTCCACTTTATTCTGTCCACTACAGTCTTTCCATTATAGTCTCTCCACTATAGTCTGTCCACTTTAGTCTTTCCACTTTAGTCTTTCCACTTTATTCTGTCCATTTCAGTGTGTACACTTTAGTCTGTCCACTTTAGTCTTTCCACTATAGTCTTTCCACTATAGTCTTTCCACTATAGTCTGTCCGCTTTACTCTTTCCACTTTAGTCTTTCCACTATAGTCTCCACTTTATTCTTTCCACAACAGTCTTTCCACTTTAGTCTTTCCACTATTCTCTGTCCACTTTAGTCTTTCCACTATAGTCTCCACTTTATTCTGTCCACTTCAGTCTTTCCACTATAGTCTTTCCACTAAAGTCTGTCAACTTTAGTCTTTCCACTATTCTCTGTCCACTTTAGTCTTTCCACTATAGTCTCCATTTTATTCTGTCCAATACAGTCTTTCCGCTATAGTCTTTCCACTATAGTCTCCACTTTATTCTGTCCACTACAGTCTTTCCAGTTTAGTCTTTCCACTATTTTCTGTCCACTTTAGTCTGTCCACTTTAGTCTTTCCACTATAGTCTATCCACTTTAGTCTTTCCACTTTAGTCTTTCCACTATTCTCTGTCCACTTTAGTCTTTCCACTATAGTCCACTATAGTCCACTTTAGTCTTTCCACTTTAGTCTTTCCACTATAGTCTCCACTTTATTCTGTCCACTACAGTCTTTCCACTTTAGTCTTTCCAATATTCTCTGTCCACTTTAGTCTTTCCACTATAGTCTCCACTTTATTCTGTCCACTTCAGTCTTTCCACTATAGTCTTTCCATTAAAGTCTGTCAACTTTAGTCTTTCCACTATTCTCTGTCCACTTTAGTCTTTCCACTATAGTCTCCATTTTATTCTGTCCAATACAGTCTTTCCGCTATAGTCTTTCCACTATAGTCTGTCCACTTTAGTCTTTCCACTTTAGTTTTTCCACTTCAGTCTTTCCACTATAGTCTGTCCACTTTAGTCTTTCCACTATTCTCTGTCCACTTTAGTCTTTCCACTTTAGTCTTTCCACTATAGTCTACACTTTATTCTGTCCACTACAGTCTTTCCACTATAGTCTTTCCACTATAGTCTGTCCGCTTTATTCTTTTCACTTCAGTCTTTCCACTATAGTCTCCACTTTATTCTGTCCACTACAGTCTTTCCACTTTAGTCTTTCCACTATTCTCTGTCCACTTTAGTCTCTCCACTATAGTCTCCACTTTATTCTGTCCACTTCAGTCTTTACACTATAGTCTTTCCACTAAAGTCTGTCAACTTTAGTCTTTCCACTATTCTCTGTCCACTTTAGTCTTTCCACTATAGTCTCCATTTTATTCTGTCCAATCCAGTCTTTCCACTATAGTCTGTCCACTTTAGTCTTTCCACTTTAGTTTTTCCACTTCAGTCTTTCCACTATAGTCTGTCCACTTTAGTCTTTCCACTATTCTCTGTCCACTTTAGTCTTTCCACTATAGTCTCCACTTTATTCTGTCCACTACAGTCTTTCCACTATAGTCTTTCCACAATAGTCTGTCCACTTTAGTCTTTCCACTTTAGTTTTTCCACTTTAGTCTGTCCACTTTAGTCTTTCCACTATAGTCTCCACTTTATTCTGTCCACTACAGTCTTTCCAATTTAGTCTTTCCACTATTTTCTGTCCACTTTAGTCTGTCCACTTTAGTCTTTCCACTATAGTCTATCCACTTTAGTCTTTCCACTTTAGTCTTTCCACTATTCTCTGTCCACTTTAGTCTTTTCACTATAGTCTCCACTTTATTCTGTCCACTACAGTCTTTCCACTATAGTCTTTCCACTATAGTCTGTCCACTTTAGTCTTTCCACTATTCTCTGTCCACTTTAGCCTTTCCACTATAGTCTCCACTTTATTCTGTCCACTACAGTCTTTCCACTATAGTCTTTCCACTATAGTCTGTCCACTTTAGTCTTTCCACTATTCTCTGTCCACTATAGTCTTTCCACTATAGTCTGTCCACTTTAGTCTTTCCACTATAGTCTTTCCACTATAGTCTGTCCGCTTTTTTCTTTCCACTTTAGTCTTTCCACTATAGTGTCCACTTTATTCTGTCCACTTTAGTCTTTCCACTATTCTCTGTCCACTTTAGTCTTTCCACTATAGTCTCCACTTTATTCTGTCAACTACAGTCTTTCCACTATAGTCTGTCCACTTTAGTCTTTCCACTTTAGTTTTTCCACTCTAGTCTGTCCACTTTAGTCTTTCCACTATGGTCTATCCACTTTAGTCTTTCCACTTTAGTCTTTCCACTTTATTCTGTCCATTTCAGTGTGTACACTTTAGTCTGTCCACTGAGTCTTTCCACTTCAGTCTTTCCACTATAGTCTGACCACTTTAGTCTTTCCACTTTAACTTTCCACTATAGTCTCCACTTTATTCTGTCCACTACAGTCTTTCCAATTTAGTCTTTCCACTATTTTCTGTCCACTTTAGTCTGTCCACTTTAGTCTTTCCACTATAGTCTATCCACTTTAGTCTTTCCACTTTAGTCTTTCACTATTCTCTGTCCACTTTAGTCTTTCCACTATAGTCTCCACTTTATTCTGTCCACGACAGTCTTTCCACTATAGTCTTTCCAATATAGTCTGTCCACTTTAGTCTTTCCACTATTCTCTGTCCACTTTAGCCTTTCCACTATAGTCTCCACGTTATTCTGTCCACTACAGTCTTTCCACTATAGTCTTTCCACTATAGTCTGTCCACTTTGATCTTTCCACTTTAGTCTTTCCACTATAGTCTCTACTTTATTCTGTCCACTACAGTCTTTCCACTTTAGTCTTTCCACTATTCTCTGTCCACTTTAGTCTTTCCACTATAGTCTCCAGTTTATTCTGTCCACTACAGTTCTTCCACTATAGTCTTTCCACTATAGTCTGTCCACTTTAGTCTTTCCACAATAGTTTTTCCACTTTAGTCTGTCCACTTCAGTCTTTCCACTATACTCTGTCCACTTTAGTCTTTCCACTTTAGTCTTTCCACTATAGTCTCCACTTTATTCTTTCCACTACAGTCTTTCCACTATAGTCTGTCCACTTTAGTCTTTCCACTATTCTCTGTCCACTTTAGCCTTTCCACTATAGTCTCCACGTTATTCTTTCCACTACAGTCTTTCCACTATAGTCTTTCCAATATAGTCTGTCCACTTTGATCTTTCCACTTTAGTCTTTCCACTATAGTCTCAACTTTATTCTGTCCACTACAGTCTTTCCACTTTAGTCTTTCCACTATTCTCTGTCCACTTTAGTCTTTCCACCATAGTCTCCACTTCATTCTGTCCACTACAGTCTTTCCACTATAGTCTTTCCACAATAGTCTGTCCGCTTTATTCTTTCCACTTTAGTCTTTCCACTATAGTCTCCACTTTATTCTGTCCACTACAGTCTTTCCACTTTAGTCTTTCCAATACTCTCTGTCCACTTTAGTCTTTCCACTATAGTCTCCACTTTATTCTGTCCACTACAGTCTTTCCATTATAGTCTCTCCACTGTAGTCTGTCCACTTTAGTCTTTCCACTTTAGTCTTTCCACTTTATTCTGTCCATTTCAGTGTGTACACTTTAGTCTGTCCACTTTAGTCTTTCCACTATAGTCTTTCCACTATAGTCTGTCCGCTTTATTCTTTCCACTTTAGTCTTTCCACTATAGTCTCCACATTATTCTGTCCACTACAGTCTTTCCATCATAGTCTCTCCACTATAGTCTGTCCGCTTTAGTCTTTCCACTTTAGTCTTTCCACTATAGTCTCCACTTTATTCTGTCCACTACAGTCTTTCCACTTTAGTCTTTCCACTATTCTCTGTCCACTTTAGTCTTTCCACTATAGTCTCCACTTTATTCTGTCCACTTCAGTCTTTCCACTATAGTCTTTCCACTAAAGTCTGTCAACTTTAGTCTTTCCACTATTCTCTGTCCACTTTAGTCTTTCCACTATAGTCTCCATTTTATTCTGTCCGATACAGTCTTTCCGCTATAGTCTTTCCACTATAGTCCTGTCCACTTTAGTCTTTCCACTTTAGTTTTTCCACTTCAGTCTTTCCACTATAGTCTGTCCACTTTAGTCTTTCCACTATTCTCTGTCCATTTTAGTCTTTCCACTATAGTCTCCATTTTATTCTGTCCAATACAGTCTTTCCACTTTAGTCTTTCCACTATTCTCTGTCCACTTTAGTCTTTCCACTTTAGTCTTTCCACTATAGTCTACACTTTATTCTGTCCACTACAGTCTTTCCACTATAGTCTTTCCACTATTCTCTGTCCACTTTAGTCTTTCCACTTTAGTCTTTCCACTACAGTCTCCACTTTATTCTGTCCACTACAGTCTTTCACTTTAGTCTTTCCACTATTCTCTGTCCACTTTAGTCTCTCCACTATAGTCTCCACTTTATTCTGTCCACTTCAGTCTTTCCACTATAGTCTTTCCACTAAAGTCTGTCAACTTTAGTCTTTCCACTATTCTCTGTCCACTTTAGTCTTTCCACTATAGTCTCCATTTTATTCTGTCCAATCCAGTCTTTCCACTATAGTCTTTCCACTATAGTCTGTCCACTTCAGTCTTTCCACTTTAGTCTTTCCACTATTCTCTGTCCACTTTAGTCTCTCCACTATAGTCTCCACTTTATTCTGTCCACTTCAGTCTTTCCACTATAGTCTTTCCACTAAAGTCTGTCAACTTTAGTCTTTCCACTATTCTCTGTCCACTTTAGCCTTTCCACTATAGTCTCCACTTTATTCTGTCCACTACAGTCTTTCCACTATAGTCTTTCCACTATAGTCTGTCCACTTTAGTCTTTCCACTATTCTCTGTCCACTTTAGCCTTTCCACTATAGTCTCCACTTTATTCTGTCCACTTCAGTCTTTCCACTATAGTCTTTCCACTATAGTCTGTCCACTTTAGTCTTTCCACTATTCTCTGTCCACTTTAGTCTTTCCACTATAGTCTCCACTTTATTCTGTCCACTACAGTCTTTCCACTATAGTCTTTCCACTATAGTCTGTCCACTTTAGTCTTTCCACTATTCTCTGTCCACTTTAGCCTTTCCACTATATTCTCCACTTTATTCTGTCCACTTCAGTCTTTCCACTATAGTCTCCATTTTATTCTGTCCGATACAGTCTTTCCGCTATAGTCTTTCCACTATAGTCTGTCCACTTTAGTCTTTCCACTTTAGTTTTTCCACTTCAGTCTTTCCACTATAGTCTGTCCACTTTAGTCTTTCCACTATTCTCTGTCCATTTTAGTCTTTCCACTATAGTCTCCATTTTATTCTGTCCAATACAGTCTTTCCACTTTAGTCTTTCCACTATTCTCTGTCCACTTTAGTCTTTCCACTTTAGTCTTTCCACTATAGTCTACACTTTATTCTGTCCACTACAGTCTTTCCACTTTAGTCTTTCCACTTTAGTCTTTCCACTATAGTCTCCACTTTATTCTGTCCACTACAGTCTTTCCACTTTAGTCTTTCCACTATTCTCTGTCCACTTTAGTCTTTCCACTATAGTCTCCACTTTATTCTGTCCACTTCAGTCTTTCCACTATAGTCTTTCCACTAAAGTCTGTCAACTTTAGTCTTTCCACTATTCTCTGTCCACTTTAGTCTTTCCACTATAGTCTCCATTTTATTCTGTCCAGTACAGTCTTTCCGCTATAGTCTTTCCACTATAGTCTGTCCACTTTAGTCTTTCCACTTTAGTTTTTCCACTTTTTTAGTGGAAAGACTGAAGTGGACAGAATAAAGTGGAGACTATAGTGGAAAGACTAAAGTGGACAGAGAATAGTGGAAAGACTAAAGTGGAAAGACTTGAGTGGACAGAATAAAGTGGAGACTATAGTGGAAAGACTAAAGTGGAAAGACTAAAGTGGACAGACTATAGTGGAGAGACTATAATGGAAAGACTGTAGTGGACAGAATAAAGTGGAGACTATAGTGGAAAGACTAAAGTGGACAGAGAGTATTGGAAAGACTAAAGTGGAAAGACTGTAGTGGACAGAATAAAGTGGAGACTATACTGGAAAGACTAAAGTGGAAAGAATAAAGCGGACAGACTATAGTGGAAAGACTATAGTGGAAAGACTATAGTGGAAAGACTAAAGTAGACAGACTAAAGTGTACACACTGAAATGGACAGAATAAAGTGGAAAGACTAAAGTGGAAAGACTAAAGTGGACAGACTATAGTGGAGAGACTATAATGGAAAGAATGTAGTGGACAGAATAAAGTGGAGACTATAGTGGAAAGACTAAAGTGGACAGAGAGTATTGGAAAGACTAAAGTGGAAAGACTGTAGTGGACAGAATAAAGTGGAGACTATAGTGGAAAGACTAAAGTGGAAAGAATAAAGCGGACGACTATAGTGGAAAGACTATAGTGGAAAGACTGTAGTGGACAGAATAAAGTGGAGACTATAGTGGAAAGACTAAAGTGGACAGAGAGTATTGGAAAGACTAAAGTGGAAAGACTGTAGTGGACAGAATAAAGTGGAGACTATAGTGGAAAGACTAAAGTGGAAAGACTAAAGTGGACAGAGAATAGTGGAAAGACTAAAGTGGACAGACTATAGTGGAAAAGACTGAAGTGGAAAAACTGAAGTGGAAAGACTAAAGTGGACAGACTATAGCGGAAAGACTATAGTGGAAAGACTGTATTGGACAGAATAAAATGGAGACTATAGTGGAAAGACTAAAGTGGACAGAGAATAGTGGAAAGACTAAAGTTGACAGACTTTAGTGGAAAGACTATAGTGGAAAGACTGAAGTGGACAGAATAAAGTGGAGACTATAGTGGAAAGACTAAAGTGGACAGAGAATAGTGGAAAGACTAAAGTGGAAAGACTTTAGTGGACAGAATAAAGTGGAGACTATAGTGGAAAGACTAAAGTGGAAAGACTAAAGTAGACAGACTATAGTGGAGAGACTATAATGGAAAGACTGTAGTGGACAGAATAAAGTGGAGACTATAGTGGAAAGACTAAAGTGGACAGAGAGTATTGGAAAGACTAAAGTGGGAAGACTGTAGTGGACAGAATAAAGTGGAGACTATAGTGGAAAGACTAAAGTGGAAAGAATAAAGCGGACAGACTATAGTGGAAAGACTATAGTGGAAAGACTATAGTGGAAAGACTAAAATGGACAGACTAAAGTGTACACACTGAAATGGACAGAATAAAGTGGAAAGACTAAAGTGGAAAGACTAAAGTGGACAGACTATAGTGGAGAGACTATACTGGAAAGACTGTAGTGGACAGAATAAAGTGGAGACTATAGTGGAAAGACTAAAGTGGACAGAGAGTATTGGAAAGACTAAAGTGGAAAGACTGTAGTGGACAGAATAAAGTGGAGACTATAGTGGAAAGACTAAAGTGGAAAGAATAAAGCGGACAGACTATAGTGGAAAGACTATAGTGGAAAGACTGTAGTGGACAGAATAAAGTGGAGACTATAGTGGAAAGACTAAAGTGGACAGAGAAGAGTGGAAAGACTAAAGTGGAAAGACTGTAGTGGACAGAATAAAGTTGAGACTATAGTGGAAAGACTAAAGTGCAAAGATCAAAGTGGACAGACTATAGTGGAAAGACTATAGTGGAAAGACTGTAGTGGACAGAATAAAGTGGAGACTATAGTGGAAAGACTAAAGTGGACAGAGAATAGTGGAAAGACTAAAGTGGACAGACTATAGTGGAAAGACTATAGTGGAAAGACTGAAGTGGACAGAATAAAGTGGAGACTATAGTGGAAAGGCTAAAGTGGACAGAGAATAGTGGAAAGACTAAAGTGGACAGACTATAGTGGAAAGACTGTAGTGGACAGAATAAAGTGGAGACTATAGTGGAAAGGCTAAAGTGGACAGAGAATAGTGGAAAGACTAAAGTGGACAGACTATAGTGGAAAGACTAAAGTGGAAAGACTGTAGTGGACAGAATAAAGTGGAGACTATAGTGGAAAGACTAAAGTGGAAAGAATAAAGCGGACAGACTATAGTGGAAAGACTATAGTGGAAAGACTGTAGTGGACAGAATAAAGTGTAGACTATAGTGGAAAGACTAAAGTGGAAAGACTAAAGTGGACAGAGAATAGTGGAAAGACTAAAGTGGAAAGACTGTATTGGACAGAATAAAATGGAAACTATAGTGGAAAGACTAAAGTGGACAGAGAATAGTGGAAAGACTAAAGTGGACAGACTATAGTGGAAAGACTGAAGTGGAAAAACTAAAGTGGAAAGACTAAAGTGGACAGACTATAGTGGAAAGACTATAGCGGAAAGACTGTACTGGACAGAATAAAATGGAGACTATAGTGGAAAGACTAAAGTGGACAGAGAATAGTGGAAAGACTAAAGTTGACAGACTTTAGTGGAAAGACTATAGTGGAAAGACTGAAGTGGACAGAATAAAGTGGAGACTATAGTGGAAAGACTAAAGTGGACAGAGAATAGTGGAAAGACTAAAGTGGAAAGACTGTAGTGGACAGAATAAAGTGGAGACTATAGTGGAAAGACTAAAGTGGAAAGACTAAAGTGGACAGACTATAGTGGAGAGACTATAATGGAAAGACTGTAGTGGACAGAATAATGTGGAGACTATAGTGGAAAGACTAAAGTGGAAAGAATAAAGCGGACAGACTATAGTGGAAAGACTATAGTGGAAAGACTATAGTGGAAAGACTAAAGTGGACAGACTAAAGTGTACACACTGAAATGGACAGAATAAAGTGGAAAGACTAAAGTGGAAAGACTAAGTGGACAGACTATAGTGGAGAGACTATAATGGAAAGACTGTAGTGGACAGAATAAAGTGGAGACTATAGTGGAAAGACTAAAGTGGACAGAGAGTATTGGAAAGACTAAAGTGGAAAGACTGTAGTGGACAGAATAAAGTGGAGACTATAGTGGAAAGACTAAAGTGGAAAGAATAAAGCGGACAGACTATAGTGGAAAGACTATAGTGGAAAGACTGTAGTGGACAGAATGAAGTGGAGACTATGGTGGAAAGACTAAAGTGGACAGAGAATAGTGGAAAGACTAAAGTGGAAAGACTGTAGTGGACAGAATAAAGTTGAGACTATAGTGGAAAGACTAAAGTGGAAAGATCAAAGTGGACAGACCATAGTGGAAAGACTATAGTGGAAAGACTGTAGTGGGCAGAATAACGTGGAGACTATAGTGGAAAGGCTAAAGTGGACAGAGAATAGTGGAAAGACTAAAGTGGACAGACTATAGTGGAAAGACTGTAGTGGAAAGAATAAAGTGGAGACTATAGTGGAAAGACTAAAGTGGAAAGACTAAAGTGGACAGAGTATAGTGGAAAGACTGAAGTGGACAGACTAAAGTGGAAAAACTATTGTGGAAAGACTAAAGTGGACAGACTATAGTGGAAAGACTATAGTGGAAGAACTGTAGTGGACAGAATAAACTGGAGACTATAGTGGAAAGACTAAAGTGGACAGAGAATAGTGGAAAGACTAAAGTGGAAAGACTGTAGTGGACAGAATAAAGTTGAGACTATAGTGGAAAGACTAAAGTGGAAAGATCAAAGTGGACAGACTATAGTGGAAAGACTATGGTGGAAAGACTGTAGTGGACAGAATAACGTGGAGACTATAGTGGAAAGGCTAAAGTGGACAGAGAATAGCGGAAAGACTAAAGTGGACAGACTATATTGGAAAGACTATAGTGGAAAGACTGTCGTGGACAGAATAAAGTGGAGACTATAGTGGAAAGACTAAAGTGGACAGAGAATAGTGAAAGACTAAAGTGGAAAGACTAAAGTGGATAGACTATAGTGGAAAGACTAAAGTGGACAGACTACAGTGGACAGAAAATAGTGGAAAGACTAAATTGGAAAGACTGTAGTGGACAGAATAAAGTGGAGACTATAGTGGAAAGACTAAAGTGGAAAGACTAAAGTGGTCAGACTATAGTGGAAAGACTGAAGTGGAAAGACTCAGTGGACAGACTAAAGTGTACACACTGAAATGGACAGAATAAAGTGGAAAGACTAAAGTGGAAAGACTAAAGTGGATAGACCATAGTGGAAAGACTAAAGTGGACAGACTAAAGTGGAAAAACTATTGTGGAAAGACTAAAGTGGACAGACTATAGTGGAAAGACTATAGTGGAAGAACTGTAGTGGACAGAATAAACTGGAGACTATAGTGGAAAGACTAAAGTGGACAGAGAATAGTGGAAAGACTAAAGTGGAAAGACTGTAGTGGACAGAATAAAGTTGAGACTATAGTGGAAAGACTAAAGTGGAAAGATCAAAGTGGACAGACTATAGTGGAAAGACTATAGTGGAAAGACTGTAGTGGACAGAATAACGTGGAGACTATAGTGGAAAGGCTAAAGTGGACAGAGAATAGTGGAAAGACTAAAGTGGACAGACTATATTGGAAAGACTATAGTGGAAAGACTGTCGTGGACAGAATAAAGTGGAGACTATAGTGGAAAGACTAAAGTGGACAGAGAATAGTGAAAGACTAAAGTGGAAAGACTAAAGTGGACAGAGAATAGTGGAAAGACTAAAGTGGACAGACTATAGTGGAAAGACTAAGGTGGACAGACTAAAGTGGAAAGACTAAAGTGGAAAGACTAAAGTTGACAGACTATAGTGGAAAGACTATAGTGGAAAGACTGTAGTGGACAGAATAAAAAGGAGAGTATAGTGGAAAGACTAAAGTGGACAGAGAATAGTGGAAAGACTAAAGTGGACAGACTATAGTGGAAAGACTATAGTGGAAAGACTATAGTGGACATAATAAAGTGGAGACTATAGTGGAAAGACTAAAGTGGACAGAGAATAGTGGAAAGACTAAATTGGAAAGACTAAAGTGGACAGACTATAGTGGAAAGACTATAGTGGAAAGACTGTAGTGGAAAGACTAAAGTGGACAGAGAATAGTGGAAGGACTAAAGTGGAAAGACTAAAAGGGACAGACTATAGTGGAAAGACTACAGTGGAAAGACTAAAGTGGAAAGACTAAAGTGGACAGAATACAGTGGAGACTGTAGTGGAAAGACTAAAGTGGAAAGACTAAAGTGGACAGACTATAGTGGAAAGTCTGAAGTGGAAAGACTAAAGCGGAAAAACTAAAATGGAAAGACTAAAGTGGACAGACTATAGTGGAAAGACTATAGTGGAAAGACTGTAGTGGACAGAATAAAGTGGAGACTATAGTGGAAAGACTAAAGTGGGCAGAGAATAGTGGAAGGACTAAAGTGGACAGTCTACAGTGGAAAGACTATAGTGGAAAGACTATAGTGGACAGAATAAAGTGGAGACTATAGTGGAAAGACTAAAGTGGAAAGTCTAAAGTGGACAGACTAAAGTGGACAGTCAAGTGGAGAATATAGTGGAAACACTAAAGTGGACAGAGAGTATTGGAGAGACTAAAGTGGAAAGACTGTAGTGGACAGAATAAAGTGGAGACTATAGTGGAAAGACTAAAGTGGAAAGACTAAAGTGGAAAGACTACAGTGGAAAGACTGAAGTGGAAAGACTCAGTGGAAAGACTAAAGTGTACACACTGAAGTGGACAGAATAAAGTGGAGAGTATAGTGGAAAGACTAAAGTGGACAGAGAATAGTGGAAGGACTAAAGTGGACAGACTACAGTGGAAAGACTATCATGGAAAGACTATAGTGGACAGAATAAAGTGGAGACTATAGTGGAAAGACTAAAGTGGACAGTCAAGTGGAGAATATAGTGGAAAAACTAAAGTGGACAGAGAGTATTGGAGAGACTAAAGTGGAAAGACTGTAGTGGACAGAATAAAGTGGAGACTATAGTGGAAAGACTAAAGTTGACAGACTATAGTGTACACACTGAAGTGGACAGAATAAAGTGGAAAGACTAAAGTGGAAAGACTAAAGTGGACAGACTATAGTGGAAAGACTAAAGTGGACAGACTAAAGTGGAAAGATTAAAGTGGAAAGACTAAAGTGGACAGACTATAGTGGAAAGACTAAAGTGGACAGACTATAGTGGAAAGTCTGAAGTGGAAAGACTAAAGTAGAAAAACTAAAGTGAAAGACTAAAGTGGACAGACTATAGTGGAGAGACTATAGTGGAAAGACTCTAGTGGACAGAATAAAGTGGAGACTATAGTGGAAAGACTAAAGTGGACAGAGAATAGTGGAAAGACCAAAGTTGACAGACTATAGTGGAAAGACTATAGTGGAAAGACTGTAGTGGACAGAATAGAGTGGAGACTATAGTGGATAGACTAAAGTGGACAGAGAATAGTGGAAAGACTAAATTGGAAAGACTGTAGTGGACAGAATAAAGTGGAGACTATAGTGGAAAGCCTAAAGTGGAAAGACTAAAGTGGTCAGACTATAGTGGAAAGATTATAGTGGAAAGACTGTAGTGGACAGAATAAAGTGGAGACTATAGTGGAAAGACTAAAGTGGACAGAGAATAGTGGAAAGACTAAAGTGGACAGACTATAGTGGAAAGACTAAAGTGGACAGACTAAAGTGGAAAGACTAAAGTGGAAAGACTAAAGTGGACAGACTATAGTGGAAAGACTATAGTGGAAAGACTGTAGTGGACAGAATAAAGTGGAGAGTATAGTGGAAAGACTAAAGTGGACAGAGAATAGTGGAAAGACTAAAGTGGATAGACTATAGTGGAAAGACTATAGTGGAAAGACTGTAGTGGACAGAATAAAGTGGAGACTATAGTGGAAAGACTAAAGTGGAAAGTCTAAAGTGGACAGACTATAGTGGAAAGACTGAAGTGGACAGACTAAAGTAGAAAAACTAAAGTGGAAAGACTAAAGTGGACAGACTATAGTGGAAAGACTATAGTGGAAAGACTCTAGTGGACAGAATAAAGTGGAGACTATAGTGGAAAGACTAAAGTGGACAGAAGTTAGTGGAAAGACTAAAGTGGACAGACTATAGTGGAAAGACTATAGTGGAAAGACTGTAGTGGACAGAATAGAGTGGAGACTATAGTGGATAGACTAAAGTGGACAGAGAATAGTGGAAAGACTAAATTGGAAAGACTGTAGTGGACAGAATAAAGTGGAGACTATAGTGGAAAGACTAAAATGGAAAGACTCTAGTGGACAGAATAAAGTGGAGACTATAGTGGAAAGACTAAAGTGGACAGAGAATAGTGGAAAGACTAAAGTGGACAGACTATAGTGGAAAGACTATAGTGGAAAGACTGTAGTGGACAGAATAGAGTGGAGACTATAGTGGATAGACTAAAGTGGACAGAGAATAGTGGAAAGACTAAATTGGAAAGACTGTAGTGGGCAGAATAAAGTGGAGACTATAGTGGAAAGACTAAAATGGAAAGCCTAAAGTGGACAGACTATAGTGGAAAGACTGAAGTGGAAAGACTAAAGTGGACAGACAATAGTTGAAAGACTATAGTGGAAAGACTCTAGTGGACAGAATAAAGTGGAGAATATAGTGGAAAAACTAAAGTGGACAGAGAGTATTGGAAATACTAAAGTGGAAAGATTTTAGTGGACAGAATAAAGTGGAGACTGTAGTGGAAAAACTAAAGTGGAAAGACTAAAGTGGACAGACTATAGTGGAAAGTCTGTAAGTGGAAAGACTAAAGCGGAAAAACTAAAGTGGAAAGACTAAAGTGGACAGACTATAGTGGAAAGACTATAGTGGAAAGACTGTAGTGGACAGAATAAAGTGGAGACTATAGTGGAAAGACTAAAGTGGGCAGAGAATAGTGGAAGGACTAAAGTGGACAGTCTACAGTGGAAAGACTATAGTGGAAAGACTATAGTGGACAGAATAAAGTGGAGACTATAGTGGAAAGACTAAAGTGGACAGTGAAGTGGAGAATATATTGGAAAAACTAAAGTGGACAGAGAGTATTGGAAAGACTAAAGAGGACAGAGAATAGTGGAAAGACTAAATCGGAAAGACTGTATGGACAGAATAAAGTGGAGACTATAGTGGAAAGACTAAAGTGGAAAGACTAAAGTGGAAAGACTATAGTGGAAAGACTGTAGTGGAAAGACTAAAGTGGACAGAGAATAGTGGAAGGACTAAAGTGGAAAGACTAAAATGGACAGACTATAGTGGAAATACTATAGTGGAAAGACTAAAGTGGAAAGACTAAAGTGGACAGAATAAAGTGGAGACTGTAGTGGAAAGACTAAAGTGGAAAGACTAAAGTGGACAGACTATAGTGGAAAGTCTGAAGTGGAAAGACTAAAGCGGAAAAACTCAAATGGAAAGACTAAAGTGGACAGACTATAGTGGAAAGACTATAGTGGAAAGACTGTAGTGGACAGAATAAAGTGGAGACTATAGTGGAAAGACTAAAGTGGGCAGAGAATAGTGGAAGGACTAAAGTGGACAGTCTACAGTGGAAAGACTATAGTGGAAAGACTAAAGTGGAAAGTCTAAAGTGGACAGACTATAGTGGAAAGACTGAAGTGGACAGACTAAAGTAGAAAAACTAAAGTGGAAAGACTAAAGTGGACAGACTATAGTGGAAAGACTATAGTGGAAAGACTCTAGTGGACAGAATAAAGTGGAGACTATAGTGGAAAGACTAAAGTGGACAGAAGTTAGTGGAAAGACTAAAGTGGACAGACTATAGTGGAAAGACTATAGTGGAAAGACTGTAGTGGACAGAATAGAGTGGAGACTATAGTGGATAGACTAAAGTGGACAGAGAATAGTGGAAAGACTAAATTGGAAAGACTGTAGTGGACAGAATAAAGTGGAGACTATAGTGGAAAGACTAAAATGGAAAGACTCTAGTGGACAGAATAAAGTGGAGACTATAGTGGAAAGACTAAAGTGGACAGAGAATAGTGGAAAGACTAAAGTGGACAGACTATAGTGGAAAGACTATAGTGGAAAGACTGTAGTGGACAGAATAGAGTGGAGACTATAGTGGATAGACTAAAGTGGACAGAGAATAGTGGAAAGACTAAATTGGAAAGACTGTAGTGGGCAGAATAAAGTGGAGACTATAGTGGAAAGACTAAAATGGAAAGCCTAAAGTGGACAGACTATAGTGGAAAGACTGAAGTGGAAAGACTAAAGTGGACAGACAATAGTTGAAAGACTATAGTGGAAAGACTCTAGTGGACAGAATAAAGTGGAGAATATAGTGGAAAAACTAAAGTGGACAGAGAGTATTGGAAATACTAAAGTGGAAAGATTTTAGTGGACAGAATAAAGTGGAGACTGTAGTGGAAAAAGTAAAGTGGAAAGACTAAAGTGGACAGACTATAGTGGAAAGTCTGTAAGTGGAAAGACTAAAGCGGAAAAACTAAAGTGGAAAGACTAAAGTGGACAGACTATAGTGGAAAGACTATAGTGGAAAGACTGTAGTGGACAGAATAAAGTGGAGACTATAGTGGAAAGACTAAAGTGGGCAGAGAATAGTGGAAGGACTAAAGTGGACAGTCTACAGTGGAAAGACTATAGTGGAAAGACTATAGTGGACAGAATAAAGTGGAGACTATAGTGGAAAGACTAAAGTGGACAGTGAAGTGGAGAATATATTGGAAAAACTAAAGTGGACAGAGAGTATTGGAAAGACTAAAGAGGACAGAGAATAGTGGAAAGACTAAATCGGAAAGACTGTATGGACAGAATAAAGTGGAGACTATAGTGGAAAGACTAAAGTGGAAAGACTAAAGTGGAAAGACTATAGTGGAAAGACTGTAGTGGAAAGACTAAAGTGGACAGAGAATAGTGGAAGGACTAAAGTGGAAAGACTAAAATGGACAGACTATAGTGGAAATACTATAGTGGAAAGACTAAAGTGGAAAGACTAAAGTGGACAGAATAAAGTGGAGACTGTAGTGGAAAGACTAAAGTGGAAAGACTAAAGTGGACAGACTATAGTGGAAAGTCTGAAGTGGAAAGACTAAAGCGGAAAAACTCAAATGGAAAGACTAAAGTGGACAGACTATAGTGGAAAGACTATAGTGGAAAGACTGTAGTGGACAGAATAAAGTGGAGACTATAGTGGAAAGACTAAAGTGGGCAGAGAATAGTGGAAGGACTAAAGTGGACAGTCTACAGTGGAAAGACTATAGTGGAAAGACTATAGTGGACAGAATAAAGTGGAGACTATAGTGGAAAGACTAAAGTGGACAGTGAAGTGGAGAATATAGTGGAAAAACTAAAGTGGACAGAGAGTATTGGAAAGACTAAAGAGGACAGAGAATAGTGGAAAGACTAAATCGGAAAGACTGTAGTGGACAGAATAAAGTGGAGACTATAGTGGAAAGACTAAAGTGGAAAGACTAAAGTGGAAAGACTATAGTGGAAAGAATAAAGTGGAGAGTATAGTGGAAAGACTAAAGTGGACAGAGAATAGTGGAAGGACTAAAGTGGACAGACTAAAGTGGAAAGACTAAAGTTGACAGACTATAGTGGAAAGACTATAGTGGAAAGACTGTAGTGGACAGAATAAAAAGGAGAGTATAGTGGAAAGACTAAAGTGGACAGAGAATAGTGGAAAGACTAAAGTGGACAGACTATAGTGGAAAGACTATAGTGGAAAGACTATAGTGGACATAATAAAGTGGAGACTATAGTGGAAAGACTAAAGTGGACAGAGAATAGTGGAAAGACTAAATTGGAAAGACTAAAGTGGACAGACTATAGTGGAAAGACTATAGTGGAAAGACTGTAGTGGAAAGACTAAAGTGGACAGAGAATAGTGGAAGGACTAAAGTGGAAAGACTAAAAGGGACAGACTATAGTGGAAAGACTACAGTGGAAAGACTAAAGTGGAAAGACTAAAGTGGACAGAATACAGTGGAGACTGTAGTGGAAAGACTAAAGTGGAAAGACTAAAGTGGACAGACTATAGTGGAAAGTCTGAAGTGGAAAGACTAAAGCGGAAAAACTAAAATGGAAAGACTAAAGTGGACAGACTATAGTGGAAAGACTATAGTGGAAAGACTGTAGTGGACAGAATAAAGTGGAGACTATAGTGGAAAGACTAAAGTGGGCAGAGAATAGTGGAAGGACTAAAGTGGACAGTCTACAGTGGAAAGACTATAGTGGAAAGACTATAGTGGACAGAATAAAGTGGAGACTATAGTGGAAAGACTAAAGTGGAAAGTCTAAAGTGGACAGACTAAAGTGGACAGTCAAGTGGAGAATATAGTGGAAAAACTAAAGTGGACAGAGAGTATTGGAGAGACTAAAGTGGAAAGACTGTAGTGGACAGAATAAAGTGGAGACTATAGTGGAAAGACTAAAGTGGAAAGACTAAAGTGGAAAGACTACAGTGGAAAGACTGAAGTGGAAAGACTCAGTGGAAAGACTAAAGTGTACACACTGAAGTGGACAGAATAAAGTGGAGAGTATAGTGGAAAGACTAAAGTGGACAGAGAATAGTGGAAGGACTAAAGTGGACAGACTACAGTGGAAAGACTATCATGGAAAGACTATAGTGGACAGAATAAAGTGGAGACTATAGTGGAAAGACTAAAGTGGACAGTCAAGTGGAGAATATAGTGGAAAAACTAAAGTGGACAGAGAGTATTGGAGAGACTAAAGTGGAAAGACTGTAGTGGACAGAATAAAGTGGAGACTATAGTGGAAAGACTAAAGTTGACAGACTATAGTGTACACACTGAAGTGGACAGAATAAAGTGGAAAGACTAAAGTGGAAAGACTAAAGTGGACAGACTATAGTGGAAAGACTAAAGTGGACAGACTAAAGTGGAAAGATTAAAGTGGAAAGACTAAAGTGGACAGACTATAGTGGAAAGACTAAAGTGGACAGACTATAGTGGAAAGTCTGAAGTGGAAAGACTAAAGTAGAAAAACTAAAGTGGAAAGACTAAAGTGGACAGACTATAGTGGAGAGACTATAGTGGAAAGACTCTAGTGGACAGAATAAAGTGGAGACTATAGTGGAAAGACTAAAGTGGACAGAGAATAGTGGAAAGACCAAAGTGGACAGACTATAGTGGAAAGACTATAGTGGAAAGACTGTAGTGGACAGAATAGAGTGGAGACTATAGTGGATAGACTAAAGTGGACAGAGAATAGTGGAAAGACTAAATTGGAAAGACTGTAGTGGACAGAATAAAGTGGAGACTATAGTGGAAAGCCTAAAGTGGAAAGACTAAAGTGGTCAGACTATAGTGGAAAGATTATAGTGGAAAGACTGTAGTGGACAGAATAAAGTGGAGACTATAGTGGAAAGACTAAAGTGGACAGAGAATAGTGGAAAGACTAAAGTGGACAGACTATAGTGGAAAGACTAAAGTGGACAGACTAAAGTGGAAAGACTAAAGTGGAAAGACTAAAGTGGACAGACTATAGTGGAAAGACTATAGTGGAAAGACTGTAGTGGACAGAATAAAGTGGAGAGTATAGTGGAAAGACTAAAGTGGACAGAGAATAGTGGAAAGACTAAAGTGGATAGACTATAGTGGAAAGACTATAGTGGAAAGACTGTAGTGGACAGAATAAAGTGGAGACTATAGTGGAAAGACTAAAGTGGAAAGTCTAAAGTGGACAGACTATAGTGGAAAGACTGAAGTGGACAGACTAAAGTAGAAAAACTAAAGTGGAAAGACTAAAGTGGACAGACTATAGTGGAAAGACTATAGTGGAAAGACTCTAGTGGACAGAATAAAGTGGAGACTATAGTGGAAAGACTAAAGTGGACAGAAGTTAGTGGAAAGACTAAAGTGGACAGACTATAGTGGAAAGACTATAGTGGAAAGACTGTAGTGGACAGAATAGAGTGGAGACTATAGTGGATAGACTAAAGTGGACAGAGAAAAAAGTGGAAGACTAAAATGGAAAGACTCTAGTGGACAGAATAAAGTGGAGACTATAGTGGAAAGACTAAAGTGGACAGAGAATAGTGGAAAGACTAAAGTGGACAGACTATAGTGGAAAGACTATAGTGGAAAGACTGTAGTGGACAGAATAGAGTGGAGACTATAGTGGATAGACTAAAGTGGACAGAGAATAGTGGAAAGACTAAATTGGAAAGACTGTAGTGGGCAGAATAAAGTGGAGACTATAGTGGAAAGACTAAAATGGAAAGCCTAAAGTGGACAGACTATAGTGGAAAGACTGAAGTGGAAAGACTAAAGTGGACAGACAATAGTTGAAAGACTATAGTGGAAAGACTCTAGTGGACAGAATAAAGTGGAGAATATAGTGGAAAAACTAAAGTGGACAGAGAGTATTGGAAATACTAAAGTGGAAAGATTTTAGTGGACAGAATAAAGTGGAGACTGTAGTGGAAAAACTAAAGTGGAAAGACTAAAGTGGACAGACTATAGTGGAAAGTCTGTAAGTGGAAAGACTAAAGCGGAAAAACTAAAGTGGAAAGACTAAAGTGGACAGACTATAGTGGAAAGACTATAGTGGAAAGACTGTAGTGGACAGAATGAAGTGGAGACTATAGTGGAAAGACTAAAGTGGGCAGAGAATAGTGAAAGGACTAAAGTGGACAGTCTACAGTGGAAAGACTATAGTGGAAAGACTATAGTGGACAGAATAAAGTGGAGACTATAGTGGAAAGACTAAAGTGGACAGTGAAGTGGAGAATATAGTGGAAAATTAAAGTGGACAGAGAGTATTGGAAAGACTAAAGAGGACAGAGAATAGTGGAAAGACTAAATCGGAAAGACTGTAGTGGACAGAATAAAGTGGAGACTATAGTGGAAAGACTAAGGTGGAAAGACTAAAGTGGACAGACTATAGTGGAAAGACTGAAGTGGACAGACTAAAGTAGAAAAACTAAAGTGGAAAGACTAAAGTGGACAGACTATAGTGGAAAGACTATAGTGGAAAGACTCTAGTGGACAGAATAAAGTGGAGACTATAGTGGAAAGACTAAAGTGGACAGAGAATAGTGGAAAGGCTAAAGTGGACAGACTATAGTGGAAAGACTAAAGTGGACCGACTAAAGTGGAAAGATTAAAGTGGAAAGACTAAAGTGGACAGACTATAGTGGAAATACTATAGTGGAAAGACTGTAGTGGACAGAATAAAGAGGAGACTATAGTGGAAAGACTAAAGTGGACAGAGAATAGTCTAAAGACTAAATTGGAAAGACTGTAGTGGACAGAATAAAGTGGAGACTATAGTGGAAAGACTAAAGTGGAAAGACTAAAGTGGACAGACTATGGTGGAAAGACTATAGTGGAAAGACTGTAGTGGACAGAATAAAGTGGAGACTATAGTGGAAAGACTAAAGTGGAAAGACTAAAGTGGACAGAGAATAGTGGAAAGACTAAAGTGGACAGACTATAGTGGAAAGACTAAAGTGGACAGACTAAAGTGGAAAGACTATAGTGGAAAGTCTGAAGTGGAAAGACTAAAGCGGAAAAACTAAAATGGAAAGACTAAAGTGGACAGACTATAGTGGAAAGACTATAGTGGAAAGACTGTAGTGGACAGAATAAAGTGAAGACTATAGTGGAAAGACTAAAGTGGGCAGAGAATAGTGGAAGGACTAAAGTGGACAGTCTACAGTGGAAGGACTATAGTGGAAAGACTATAGTGGACAGAATAAAGTGGAGACTATAGTGGAAAGACTAAAGTGGACAGTGAAGTGGAGAATATATTGGAAAAACTAAAGTGGACAGAGAGTATTGGAAAGACTAAAGAGGACAGAGAATAGTGGAAAGATTAAATCGGAAAGACTGTATGGACAGAATAAAGTGGAGACTATAGTGGAAAGACTAAAGTGGAAAGACTAAAGTGGAAAGACTATAGTGGAAAGACTGTAGTGGAAAGACTAAAGTGGACAGAGAATAGTGGAAGGACAAAAGTGGAAAGACTAAAATGGACAGACTATAGTGGAAATACTATAGTGGAAAGACTAAAGTGGAAAGACTAAAGTGGACAGAATAAAGTGGAGACTGTAGTGGAAAGACTAAAGTGGAAAGACTAAAGTGGACAGACTATAGTGGAAAGTCTGAAGTGGAAAGACTAAAGCGGAAAAACTCAAATGGAAAGACTAAAGTGGACAGACTATAGTGGAAAGACTATAGTGGAAAGACTGTAGTGGACAGAATAAAGTGGAGACTATAGTGGAAAGACTAAAGTGGGCAGAGAATAGTGGAAGGACTAAAGTGGACAGTCTACAGTGGAAAGACTATAGTGGAAAGACTATAGTGGACAGAATAAAGTGGAGACTATAGTGGAAAGACTAAAGTGGACAGTGAAGTGGAGAATATAGTGGAAAAACTAAAGTGGACAGAGAGTATTGGAAAGACTAAAGAGGACAGAGAATAGTGGAAAGACTAAATCGGAAAGACTGTAGTGGACAGAATAAAGTGGAGACTATAGTGGAAAGACTAAAGTGGAAAGACTAAAGTGGAAAGACTATAGTGGAAAGAATAAAGTGGAGAGTATAGTGGAAAGACTAAAGTGGACAGAGAATAGTGGAAGGACTAAAGTGGACAGACTAAAGTGGAAAGACTATCGTGGAAAGACTATAGTGGACAGAATAAAGTGGAGACTATAGTGGAAAGACTAAAGTGGACAGTCAAGTGGAGAATATAGTGGAAAAACTAAAGTGGACAGAGAGTATTGGAGAGACTAAAGTGGAAAGACTGTAGTGGACAGAATAAAGTGGAGACTATAGTGGAAAGACTAAAGTTGACAGACTATAGTGTACACACTGAAGTGGACAGAATAAAGTGGAAAGACTAAAGTGGAAAGACTAAAGTGGACAGACTATAGTGGAAAGACTAAAGTGGACAGACTAAAGTGGAAAGATTAAAGTGGAAAGACTAAAGTAGACAGACTATAGTGGAAAGACTAAAGTGGACAGACTATAGTGGAAAGTCTGAAGTGGAAAGACTAAAGTAGAAAAACTAAAGTGGAAAGACTAAAGTGGAAAGACTCTAGTGGACAGAATAAAGTGGAGACTATAGTGGAAAGACTAAAGTGGACAGAAGTTAGTGGAAAGACTAAAGTGGACAGACTATAGTGGAAAGACTATAGTGGAAAGACTGTAGTGGACAGAATAGAGTGGAGACTATAGTGGATAGACTAAAGTGGACAGAGAATAGTGGAAAGACTAAATTGGAAAGACTGTAGTGGACAGAATAAAGTGGAGACTATAGTGGAAAGACTAAAATGGAAAGACTCTAGTGGACAGAATAAAGTGGAGACTATAGTGGAAAGACTAAAGTGGACAGAGAATAGTGGAAAGGCTAAAGTGGACAGACTATAGTGGAAAGACTATAGTGGAAAGACTGTAGTGGACAGAATAGAGTGGAGACTATAGTGGATAGACTAAAGTGGACAGAGAATAGTGGAAAGACTAAATTGGAAAGACTGTAGTGGACAGAATAAAGTGGAGACTATAGTGGAAAGACTAAAATGGAAAGCCTAAAGTGGACAGACTATAGTGGAAAGACTATAGTGGAAAGACTAAAGTGGGCAGAGAATAGTGGAAGGACTAAAGTGGACAGTCTACAGTGGAAAGACTATAGTGGAAAGACTATAGTGGACAGAATAAAGTGGAGACTATAGTGGAAAGACTAAAGTGGACAGTGAAGTGGAGAATATAGTGGAAAAACTAAAGTGGACAGAGAGTATTGGAAAGACTAAAGAGGACAGAGAATAGTGGAAAGACTAAATCGGAAAGACTGTAGTGGACAGAATAAAGTGGAGACTATAGTGGAAAGACTAAGGTGGAAAGACTAAAGTGGACAGACTATAGTGGAAAGACTGAAGTGGACAGACTAAAGTAGAAATACTAAAGTGGAAAGACTAAAGTGGACAGACTATAGTGGAAAGACTATAGTGGAAAGACTCTAGTGGACAGAATAAAGTGGAGACTATAGTGGAAAGACTAAAGTGGACAGAGAATAGTGGAAAGGCTAAAGTGGACAGACTATAGTGGAAAGACTAAAGTGGACCGACTAAAGTGGAAAGATTAAAGTGGAAAGATTAAAGTGGACAGACTATAGTGGAAATACTATAGTGGAAAGACTGTAGTGGACAGAATAAAGAGGAGACTATAGTGGAAAGACTAAAGTGGACAGAGAATAGTGGAAAGACTAAATTGGAAAGACTGTAGTGGACAGAATAAAGTGGAGACTATAGTGGAAAGACTAAAGTGGAAAGACTAAAGTGGACAGACTATGGTGGAAAGACTATAGTGGAAAGACTGTAGTGGACAGAATAAAGTGGAGACTATAGTGGAAAGACTAAAGTGGAAAGACTAAAGTGGACAGAGAATAGTGGAAAGACTAAAGTGGACAGACTATAGTGGAAAGACTAAAGTGGACAGACTAAAGTGGAAAGACTATAGTGGAAAGTCTGAAGTGGAAAGACTAAAGCGGAAAAACTAAAATGGAAAGACTAAAGTGGACAGACTATAGTGGAAAGACTATAGTGGAAAGACTGTAGTGGACAGAATAAAGTGGAGACTATAGTGGAAAGACTAAAGTGGGCAGAGAATAGTGGAAGGACTAAAGTGGACAGTCTAAAGTGGAAAGACTATAGTGGAAAGACTATAGTGGACAGAATAAAGTGGAGACTATAGTGGAAAGACTAAAGTGGACAGTGAAGTGGAGAATATAGTGGAAAAACTAAAGTGGACAGAGAGTATTGGAAAGACTAAAGAGGACAGAGAATAGTGGAAAGACTAAATCGGAAAGACTGTAGTGGACAGAATAAAGTGGCGACTATAGTGGAAAGACTAAAGTGGAAAGACTAAAGTGGAAAGACTATAGTGGAAAGACTGTAGTGGAAAGACTAAAATGGACAGAGAATAGTGGACAGAGAGTATTGGAAATACTAAAGTGGAAAGATTTTAGTGGACAGAATTAAGTGGAGACTGTAGTGGAAAAACTAAAGTGGAAAGACTAAAGTGGACAGACTATAGTGGAAAGTCTGAAGTGGAAAGACTAAAGCGGAAAAACTAAAGTGGAAAGACTAAAGTGGACAGACTATAGTGGAAAGACTATAGTGGAAAGACTGTAGTGGACAGAATAAAGTGGAGACTATAGTGGAAAGACTAAAGTGGGCAGAGAATAGTGGAAGGACTAAAGTGGACAGTCTACAGTGGAAAGACTATAGTGGAAAGACTATAGTGGACAGAATAAAGTGGAGACTATAGTGGAAAGACTAAAGTGGACAGTGAAGTGGAGAATATAGTGGAAAAACTAAAGTGGACAGAGAGTATTGGAAAGACTAAAGAGGACAGAGAATAGTGGAAAGACTAAATCGGAAAGACTGTAGTGGACAGAATAAAGTGGAGACTATAGTGGAAAGACTAAGGTGGAAAGACTAAAGTGGACAGACTATAGTGGAAAGACTGAAGTGGACAGACTAAAGTAGAAATACTAAAGTGGAAAGACTAAAGTGGACAGACTATAGTGGAAAGACTATAGTGGAAAGACTCTAGTGGACAGAATAAAGTGGAGACTATAGTGGAAAGACTAAAGTGGACAGAGAATAGTGGAAAGGCTAAAGTGGACAGACTATAGTGGAAAGACTAAAGTGGACCGACTAAAGTGGAAAGATTAAAGTGGAAAGATTAAAGTGGACAGACTATAGTGGAAATACTATAGTGGAAAGACTGTAGTGGACAGAATAAAGAGGAGACTATAGTGGAAAGACTAAAGTGGACAGAGAATAGTGGAAAGACTAAATTGGAAAGACTGTAGTGGACAGAATAAAGTGGAGACTATAGTGGAAAGACTAAAGTGGAAAGACTAAAGTGGACAGACTATGGTGGAAAGACTATAGTGGAAAGACTGTAGTGGACAGAATAAAGTGGAGACTATAGTGGAAAGACTAAAGTGGAAAGACTAAAGTGGACAGAGAATAGTGGAAAGACTAAAGTGGACAGACTATAGTGGAAAGACTAAAGTGGACAGACTAAAGTGGAAAGACTATAGTGGAAAGTCTGAAGTGGAAAGACTAAAGCGGAAAAACTAAAATGGAAAGACTAAAGTGGATAGACTATAGTGGAAAGACTATAGTGGAAAGACTGTAGTGGACAGAATAAAGTGGAGACTATAGTGGAAAGACTAAAGTGGGCAGAGAATAGTGGAAGGACTAAAGTGGACAGTCTACAGTGGAAAGACTATAGTGGAAAGACTATAGTGGACAGAATAAAGTAGAGACTATAGTGGAAAGACTAAAGTGGACAGTGAAGTGGAGAATATAGTGGAAAAACTAAAGTGGACAGAGAGTATTGGAAAGACTAAAGAGGACAGAGAATAGTGGAAAGACTAAATCGGAAAGACTGTAGTGGACAGAATAAAGTGGAGACTATAGTGGAAAGACTAAAGTGGAAAGACTAAAGTTGAAAGACTATAGTGGAAAGACTGTAGTGGAAAGACTAAAATGGACAGAGAATAGTGGAAGGACTAAAGTGGAAAGACTAAAAGGGACAGACTATAGTGGAAATACTATAGTGGAAAGACTAAAGTGGAAAGACTAAAGTGGACAGAATAAAGTGGAGACTGTAGTGGAAAGACTAAAGTGGACAGACTATAGTGGAAAGTCTGAAGTGGAAAGACTAAAGCGGAAAAACTAAAATGGAAAGACTAAAGTGGACAGACTATAGTGGAAAGACTATAGTGGAAAGACTGTAGTGGACAGAATAAAGTGGAGACTATAGTGGAAAGACTAAAGTGGGCAGAGAATAGTGGAAAGACTAAATCGGAAAGACTGTAGTGGACAGAATAAAGTGGAGACTATAGTGGAAAGACTAAAGTGGAAAGACTAAAGTGGAAAGACTATAGTGGAAAGACTGAAGTGGAAAGACTCAGTGGAAAGACTAAAGTGTACACACTGAAGTGGACAGAATAGAGTGGAGAGTATAGTGGAAAGACTAAAGTGGACAGAGAATAGTGGAAGGACTAAAGTGGACAGACTAAAGTGGAAAGACTAAAGTGGACAGTCAAGTGGAGAATATAGTGGAAAAACTAAAGTGGACAGAGAGTATTGGAGAGACTAAAGTGGAAAGACTGTAGTGGACAGAATAAAGTGGAGACTATAGTGGAAAGACTAAAGTTGACAGACTATAGTGTACACACTGAAGTGGACAGAATAAAGTGGAAAGACTAAAGTGGAAAGACTAAAGTGGACAGACTATAGTGGAAAGACTAAAGTGGACAGACTAAAGTGGAAAGATTAAAGTGGAAAGACTAAAGTAGACAGACTATAGTGGAAAGACTAAAGTGGACAGACTATAGTGGAAAGTCTGAAGTGGAAAGACTAAAGTAGAAAAACTAAAGTGGAAAGACTAAAGTGGAAAGACTCTAGTGGACAGAATAAAGTGGAGACTATAGTGGAAAGACTAAAGTGGACAGAGAATAGTGGAAAGACCAAAGTGGACAGACTATAGTGGAAAGACTATAGTGGAAAGACTGTAGTGGACAGAATAGAGTGGAGACTATAGTGGATAGACTAAAGTGGACAGAGAATAGTGGAAAGACTAAATTGGAAAGACTGTAGTGGACAGAATAAAGTGGAGACTATAGTGGAAAGCCTAAAGTGGAAAGACTAAAGTGGTCAGACTATAGTGGAAAGACTATATTGGAAAGACTGTAGTGGACAGAATAAAGTGGAGACTATAGTGGAAAGACTAAAGTGGACAGAGAATAGTGGAAAGACTAAAGTGGACAGACTATAGTGGAAAGACTAAAGTGGACAGACTAAAGTGGAAAGACTAAAGTGGAAAGACTTACGTGGACAGACTATAGTGGAAAGACTATAGTGGAAAGACTGTAGTGGACAGAATAAAGTGGAGAGTATAGTGGAAAGACTAAAGTGGACAGAGAATAGTGGAAAGACTAAAGTGGATAGACTATAGTGGAAAGACTATAGTGGAAACACTGTAGTGGACAGAATAAAGTGGAGACTATAGTGGAAAGACTAAAGTGGAAAGTCTAAAGTGGATAGACTATAGTGGAAAGACTGAAGTGGACAGACTAAAGTAGAAAAACTAAAGTGGAAAGACTAAAGTGGACAGACTATAGTGGAAAGACTATAGTGGAAAGACTCTAGTGGACAGAATAAAGTGGAGACTATAGTGGAAAGACTAAAGTGGACAGAAGTTAGTGGAAAGACTAAAGTGGACAGACTATAGTGGAAAGACTATAGTGGAAAGACTGTAGTGGACAGAATAGAGTGGAGACTATAGTGGATAGACTAAAGTGGACAGAGAATAGTGGAAAGACTAAATTGGAAAGACTGTAGTTGACAGAATAAAGTGGAGATTATAGTGGAAAGACTAAAATGGAAAGCCTAAAGTGGACAGACTATAGTGGAAAGACTGAAGTGGAAAGACTAAAGTGGACAGACAATAGTTGAAAGACTATAGTGGAAAGACTCTAGTGGACAGAATAAAGTGGAGAATATAGTGGAAAAACTAAAGTGGACAGAGAGTATTGGAAATGCTAAAGTGGAAAGATTTTAGTGGACAGAATAAAGTGGAGACTATAGTGGAAAGACTAAAGTGGACAGACTATAGTGAAAAGTCTGAAGTGGAAAGACTCAGTGGATAGACTAAAGTGTACACACTGAAGTGGACAGAATAAAGTGGAGAGACTAAAGTGGAAAGACTAAAGTGGACAGACTATAGTGGAAAGACTAAAGTGGACCTACTAAAGTGGAAAGATTAAAGTGGAAAGACTAAAGTGGACAGACTATAGTGGAAATACTATAGTGGAAAGACTGTAGTGGACAGAATAAAGAGGAGACTATAGTGGAAAGACTAAAGTGGACAGAGAATAGTGGAAAGACTAAATTGGAAAGACTGTAGTGGACAGAATAAAGTGGAGACTATAGTGGAAAGACTAAAGTGGAAAGACTAAAGTGGACAGACTATAGTGGAAAGACTATAGTGGAAAGACTGTAGTGGACAGAATAAAGTGGAGACTATAGTGGAAAGACTAAAGTGGAAAGACTAAAGTGGACAGAGAATAGTGGAAAGACTAAAGTGGACAGATTATAGTGGAAAGACTAAAGTGGACAGACTAAAGTGGAAAGACTAAAGTGGAAAGACTAAAGTTGACAGACTATAGTGGAAAGACTATAGTGGAAAGACTGTAGTGGACAGAATAAAAAGGAGAGTATAGTGGAAAGACTAAAGTGGACAGAGAATAGTGGAAAGACTAAAGTGGACAGACTATAGTGGAAAGACTATAGTGGAAAGACTATAGTGGACATAATAAAGTGGAGACTAAAGTGGACAGAGAATAGTGGAAAGACTAAATTGGAAAGAATAAAGTGGACAGACTATAGTGGAAAGACTATAGTGGAAAGACTGTAGTGGAAAGACTAAAGTGGACAGAGAATAGTGGAAGGACTAAAGTGGAAAGACTAAAGTGGACAGAATAAAGTGGAGACTGTAGTGGAAAGACTAAAGTGGAAAGACTAAAGTGGACAGACTATAGTGGAAAGTCTGAAGTGGAAAGACTAAAGCGGAAAAACTAAAGTGGAAAGACTAAAGTGGACAGACTATAGTGGAAAGACTATAGTGGAAAGACTGTAGTGGACAGAATAAAGTGGAGACTATAGTGGAAAGACTAAATTGGGCAGAGAATAGTGGAAGGACTAAAGTGGACAGTCTACAGTGGAAAGACTATAGTGGAAAGTCTATAGTGGACAGAATAAAGTGGAGACTATAGTGGAAAGACTAAAGTGGACAGTGAAGTGGAGAATATAGTGGAAAAACTAAAGTGGACAGAGAGTATTGGAAAGACTAAAGAGGACAGAGAATAGTGGAAAGACTAAATCGGAAAGACTGTAGTGGACAGAATAAAGTGGAGACTATAGTGGAAAGACTAAAGTGGAAAGACTAAAGTGGACAGACTATAGTGGAAAGACTGAAGTGGACAGAGTAAAGTAGAAAAACTAAAGTGGAAAGACTAAAGTGGACAGACTATAGTGGAAAGACTATAGTGGAAAGACTCTAGTGGACAGAATAAAGTGGAGACTATAGTGGAAAGACTAAAGTGGACAGAGAATAGTGGAAAGACTAAAGTGGACAGACTATAGTGGAAAGACTATAGTGGAAAGACTGTAGTGGACAGAATAGAGTGGAGACTATAGTGGAAAGACTAAAATGGAAAGACTGTAGTGGACAGAATAAAGTGGAGACTATAGTGGAAAGACTAAAATGGAAAGCTTAAAGTGGACAGACTATAGTGGAAAGACTGAAGTGGAAAGACTAAAGTGGACAGACAATAGTTGAAAGACTATAGTGGAAAGACTCTAGTGGACAGAATAAAGTGGAGAATATAGTGGAAAAACTAAAGTGGACAGAGAGTATTGGAAATACTAAAGTGGAAAGATTTTAGTGGACAGAAAAAAGTGGAGACTGTAGTGGAAAGACTAAAGTGGAAAGACTAAAGTGGACAGACTATAGTGGAAAGTCTGAAGTGGAAAGACTAAAGCGGAAAAACTAAAGTGGAAAGACTAAAGTGGACAGACTATAGTGGAAAGACTATAGTGGAAAGACTGTAGTGGACAGAATAAAGTGGAGACTATAGTGGAAAGACTAAAGTGGGCAGAGAATAGTGGAAGGACTAAAGTGGACAGTCTACAGTGGAAAGACTATAGCGGAAAGACTATAGTGGACAGAATAAAGTGGAGACTATAGTGGAAAGACTAAAGTGGACAGTGAAGTGGAGAATATAGTGGAAAAACTAAAGTGGACAGAGAGTATTGGAAAGACTAAAGAGGACAGAGAATAGTGGAAAGACTAAATCGGAAAGACTGTAGTGGACAGAATAAAGTGGAGACTATAGTGGAAAGACTGAAGTGGACAGACTAAAGTAGAAAAACTAAAGTGGAAAGACTAAAGGTGACAGACTATAGTGGAAAGACTATAGTGGAAAGACTCTAGTGGACAGAATAAAGTGGAGACTAAAGTGGACAGAGAATAGTGGAAAGGCTAAAGTGGACAGACTATAGTGGAAAGACTAAAGTGGACCGACTAAAGTGGAAAGATTAAAGTGGAAAGACTAAAGTGGACAGACTATAGTGGAAATACTATAGTGGAAAGACTGTAGTGGACAGAATAAAGAGGAGACTATAGTGGAAAGAGTAAAGTGGACAGAGAATAGTGGAAAGACTAAATTGGAAAGACTGTAGTGGACAGAATAAAGTGGAGACTATAGTGGAAAGACTAAAGTGGAAAGACTAAAGTGGACAGACTATGGTGGAAAGACTATAGTGGAAAGACTGTAGTGGACAGAATAAAGTGGAGACTATAGTGGAAAGACTAAAGTGGAAAGACTAAAGTGGACAGAGAATAGTGGAAAGACTAAAGTGGACAGACTATAGTGGAAAGACTAAAGTGGACAGACTAAAGTGGAAAGACTAAAGTGGAAAGACTAAAGTTGACAGACTATAGTGGAAAGACTATAGTGGAAAGACTGTAGTGGACAGAATAAAAAGGAGAGTATAGTGGAAAGACTAAAGTGGACAGAGAATAGTGGAAAGACTAAAGTGGACAGAGAATAGTGGAAAGACTAAAGTGGACAGACTATAGTGGAAAGACTATAGTGGACAAAATAAAGTGGAGACTATAGTGGAAAGACTAAAGTGGACAGAGAATAGTGGAAGGACTAAAGTGGAAAGAGTAAAAGGGACAGACTGTAGTGGAAAGACTATAGTGGAAAGACTAAAGTGGAAAGACTAAAGTGGACAGAATAAAGTGGAGACTGTAGTGGAAAGACTAAAGTGGAAAGACTAAAGTGGACAGACTATAGTGGAAAGTCTGAAGTGGAAAGACTAAAGCGGAAAAACTAAAGTGGAAAGACTAAAGTGGACAGACTATAGTGGAAAGACTATAGTGGAAAGACTGTAGTGGACAGAATAAAGTGGAGACTATAGTGGAAAGACTAAAGTGGGCAGAGAATAGTGGAAGGACTAAAGTGGACAGTCTACAGTGGAAAGACTATAGTGGAAAGACTATAGTGGACAGAATAAAGTGGAGACTATAGTGGAAAGACTAAAGTGGACAGTGAAGTGGAGAATATAGTGGAAATACTAAAGTGGACAGAGAGTATTGGAAAGACTAAAGAGGACAGAGAATAGTGGAAAGACTAAATCGGAAAGACTGTAGTGGACAGAATAAAGTGGAGACTATAGTGGAAAGACTAAAGTGGAAAGACTAAAGTGGAAAGACTATAGTGGAAAGACTGAAGTGGAAAGACTCAGTGGAAAGACTAAAGTGTACACACTGAAGTGGACAGAATAAAGTGGAGAGTATAGTGGAAAGACTAAAGTGGACAGAGAATAGTGGAAGGACTAAAGTGGACAGACTACAGTGGAAAGACTATCGTGGAAAGACTATAGTGGACAGAATAAAGTGGAGACTATAGTGGAAAGACTAAAGTGGACAGTCAAGTGGACAATATAGTGGAAAAACTAAAGTGGACTGAGAGTATTGGAGAGACTAAAGTGGAAAGACTGTAGTGGACAGAATAAAGTGGAGACTATAGTGGAAAGACTAAAGTGGACAGACTATAGTGTACACACTGAAGTGGACTGAATAAAGTGGAAAGACTAAAGTGGAAAGACTAAAGTGGACAGACTATAGTGGAAAGACTAAAGTGGACAGACTAAAGTGGAAAGATTAAAGAGGAAAGACTAAAGTGGACAGACTATAGTGGAAAGACTAAAGTGGACAGACTATAGTGGAAAGTCTGAAGTGGAAAGACTCAGTGGATAGACTAAAGTGTACACACTGAAGTGGACAGAATAAAGTGGAGAGACTAAAGTGGAAAGACTAAAGTGGACAGACTATAGTGGAAAGACTAAAGTGGACCGACTAAAGTGGAAAGATTAAAGTGGAAAGACTAAAGTGGACAGACTATAGTGGAAATACTATAGTGGAAAGACTGTAGTGGACAGAATAAAGAGGAGACTATAGTGGAAAGACTAAAGTGGACAGAGAATAGTGGAAAGACTAAATTGGAAAGACTGTAGTGGACAGAATAAAGTGGAGACTATAGTGGAAAGACTAAAGTGGAAAGACTAAAGTGGACAGACTATAGTGGAAAGACTATAGTGGAAAGACTGTAGTGGACAGAATAAAGTGGAGACTATAGTGGAAAGACTAAAGTGGACAGAGAATAGTGGAATGAATAAAGGCCCTATTTTCTCTCATTACTTCTGGCGTGAATCTGTCTGTCGTCTATCTGTTAAAATTTTGGTATGGTCATTCTTCAGTAAGGTTCAAATGGCAAGGTAGCTTGTCAGAGATTATTTCTGTCCGGACTGGTGTTCGCCAAGGGGGAGTCTTATCTCCCTACATCTTCAAATCGGCCATATCTTCTTGTCTCGATTCTTTGCTTCCTGCTTACTTCTATAAAGACTATGCCTTCAGCTACATAGCTTACGCGGACGACTTGCTCTTAGTAAGCCGTAGCCGATCCACACTCACAAAAAATGTAAGTAAGCTGTCGTCAGAACTTCTGAAAATTGGCCTTGAAGTTAACCTTTCAAAATGTGAGTACCTGCATTTCAACCCTTCGTCAAATTGTTCGAGTGCATCTAAAGCTTCTATATCTCTTGGATCGTTCATTGTCAAATCAACAGACTCTCTACGGTGGCTCGGCAGAACATTCAAATCTTCATTGTCAAAATTTTGCTCATCGGTTGTTCAAGAAGTTTATAAGTCGATCCGTAGCGCCTATGGGCGCATCGTCCCCAACCGGGGGCGCTATAATCGTAAAGCTTTGGGAAATTTGTACAGCACCTTTTGCGCTCCGTCTATTCTATTTCGTTCTGGCGTCACTCATGTTCTGCGAAAGAAGGAGATTAAAAAGATGAGATCATGTTATTTTAAATATGCAAAGCACCTGCTCCACTTGTCGAAATTATGTCATAACCATACATTGACGGAGAAATTCAAAATTCAAGATGCAAGTGTTACCCTTTTGGATGTTTCGTCATCACTTTCAAAACTCATGGACAACAAGGCCCAACCAGCACACGATGTCGTCCACTGCTTCCTGACCGAAGATTAAAAATTAAGTGTCTTTTTCTGTGTGTATATATGTGTTTTGTTTATTTTCTTTACTTTCGTCATTTACTCCGCCTTTTCAAAATGGCGGGTCATAAATAAATTACTTACTTACTTACTTAAAGTGGAAAGACTAAAGTGGACAGACTATAGTGGAAAGACTATAGTGGAAAGACTAAAGTGGACAGACTAAAGTGGACAGAATAAAGTGGAGACTATAGTGGAAAGACTAAAGTGGACAGAGAATAGTGGAAGGACTAAAGTGGACAGACTATAGTGTACACACTGAAGTGGACAGAATAAAGTGGAAAGACTATAGTGGAAAGACTAAAGTGGACAGACTATAGTGGAAAGACTAAAGTGGACAGACTAAAGTGGAAAGATTAAAGTGGAAAGACTAAAGTGGACAGACTATAGTGGAAAGACTATAGTGGAAAGACTGTAGTGGAAAGACTATAGTGGACAGAATAAAGTGGAGACTATAGTGGAAAGACTAAAGTGGACAGAGAATAGTGGAAAGACTAAATTGGAAAGACTGTGGTGGAAAGACTATAGTGGACAGAATAAAGTGGAGACTATAGTGGAAAGACTAAAGTGGACAGAGAATAGTGGAAAGACTAAATTGAAAAAACTGTAGTGGACAGAATAAAGTGGAGACTATAGTGGAAAGCCTAAAGTGGAAAGAGTAAAGTGGACAGACTATAGTGGAAAGACTGTAGTGGAAAGACTGTAGTGGACAGAATAAAGTGGAGACTATAGTGGAAAGACTAAAGTGGACAGTGAAGTGGAGAATATGGTGGAAAAACTAAAGTGGACAGAGAGTATTGGAAAGACTAAAGAGGACAGAGAATAGTGGAAAGATTAATCGGAAAGACTGTAGTGGACAGAATAAAGTGGAGACTATAGTGGAAAGACTAAAGTGGAAAGACTAAAGTGGAAAGACTATAGTGGAAAGACTGAAGTGGAAAGACTCAGTGGAAAGACTAAAGTGTACACACTGAAGTGGACAGAATAAAGTGGAGAGTGTAGTGGAAAGACTAAAGTGGACAGAGAATAGTGGAAGGACTAAAGTGGACAATCTACAATGGAAAGACTATCGTGGAAAGACTATAGTGGACAGAATAAAGTGGAGACTATAGTGGAAAGACTAAAGTGGACAGTCAAGTGGAGAATATAGTGGAAAAACTAAAGTGGACTGAGAGTATTGGAGAGACTAAAGTGGAAAGACTGTAGTGGACAGAATAAAGTGGAGACTATAGTGGAAAGACTAAAGTGGACAGACTATGGTGTACACACTGAAGTGGACTGAATAAAGTGGAAAGACTAAAGTGGAAAGACTATAGTGGAAAGTCTGAAGTGGAAAGACTCAGTGGATAGACTAAAGTGTACACACTGAAGTGGACAGAATAAAGTGGAGAGACTAAAGTGGAAAGACTAAAGTGGACAGACTATAGTGGAAAGACTAAAGTGGACCGACTAAAGTGGAAAGATTAAAGTGGAAAGACTAAAGTGGACAGACTATAGTGGAAATACTATAGTGGAAAGACTGTAGTGGACAGAATAAAGAGGAGACTATAGTGGAAAGACTAAAGTGGACAGAGAATAGTGGAAAGACTAAATTGGAAAGACTGTAGTGGACAGAATAAAGTGGAGACTATAGTGGAAAGACTAAAGTGGAAAGACTAAAGTGAACAGACTATAGTGGAAAGACTATAGTGGAAAGACTGTAGTGGACAGAATAAAGTGGAGACTATAGTGGAAAGACTTAAGTGGACAGAGAATAGTGGAAGGAATAAAGTGGAAAGACTAAAGTGGACAGACTATAGTGGAAAGACTATAGTGGAAAGACTAAAGTGGAAAGACTAAAGTGGACAGAATAAAGTGGAGACTATAGTGGAAAGACTAAAGTGGACAGAGAATAGTGGAAGGACTAAAGTGGACAGACTATAGTGTACACACTGAAGTGGACAGAATAAAGTGGAAAGACTATAGTGGAAAGACTAAAGTGGACAGACTATAGTGGAAAGACTAAAGTGGACAGACTAAAGTGGAAAGATTAAAGTGGAAAGACTAAAGTGGACAGACTATAGTGGAAAGACTATAGTGGAAAGACTGTAGTGGAAAGACTATAGTGGACAGAATAAAGTGGAGACTATAGTGGAAAGACTAAAGTGGACAGAGAATAGTGGAAAGACTAAATTGGAAAGACTGTGGTGGAAAGACTATAGTGGACAGAATAAAGTGGAGACTATAGTGGAAAGACTAAAGTGGACAGAGAATAGTGGAAAGACTAAATTGAAAAAACTGTAGTGGACAGAATAAAGTGGAGACTATAGTGGAAAGCCTAAAGTGGAAAGACTAAAGTGGACAGACTATAGTGGAAAGACTATAGTGGAAAGACTGTAGTGGACAGAATAAAGTGGAGACTATAGTGGAAAGACTAAAGTGGAAAGACTAAAGTGGACAGAGAATAGTGGAAAGACTAAAGTGGACAGACTATAGTGGAAAGACTAAAGTGGACAGACTAAAGTGGAAAGACTAAAGTGGACAGAATAAAGTGGAGACTATAGTGGAAAGACTAAAGTGGACAGAGAATAGTGGAAGGACTAAAGTGGACAGACTATAGTGTACACACTGATGTGGACAGAATAAAGTGGAAAGACTAAAGTGGAAAGACTAAAGTGGACAGACTATAGTGGAAAGACTAAAGTGGACAGACTAAAGTGGAAAGATTAAAGTGGAAAGACTAAAGTGGACAGACTATAGTGGAAAGACTATAGTGCAAAGACTGTAGTGGAAAGACTATAGTGGACAGAATAAAGTGGAGACTATAGTGGAAAGACTAAAGTGGACAGAGAATAGTGGAAAGACTAAATTGGAAAGACTGTAGTGGAAAGACTATAGTGGACAGAATAAAGTGGAGACTATAGTGGAAAGACTAAAGTGGACAGAGAATAGTGGAAAGACTAAATTGAAAAAACTGTAGTGGACAGAATAAAGTGGAGACTATAGTGGAAAGCCTAAAGTGGAAAGACTAAAGTGGACAGACTATAGTGGAAAGACTATAGTGGAAAGACTGTAGTGGACAGAATAAAGTGGAGACTATAGTGGAAAGACTAAAGTGGAAAGACTAAAGTGGACAGAGAATAGTGGAAAGACTAAAGTGGACAGACTATAGTGGAAAGACTAAAGTGGACAGACTAAAGTGGAAAGACTAAAGTGGAAAGACTAAAGTGGACAGACTATAGTGGAAAGACTAAAGTCTGGACAGACTATAGTGGAAAGACTATAGTGGACAGAATAAAGTGGATACTATAGAGGAAAGACTAAAGTGGACAGAGAATAGTGGAAAGACTAAATTGGAAAGACTGTAGTGGACAGAATAAAGTGGAGACTATAGTGGAAAGCCTAAAGTGGAAAGACTATAGTGGAAAGACTGTAGTGGACAGAATAAAGTGGAGACTATAGTGGAAAGACTAAAGTGGACAGAGAATAGTGGAAAGACTAAAGTGGACAGACTATAGTGGAAAGACTATAGTGGAAAGACTATAGTTGACAGAATAAAGTGGAGACTATAGTGGAAAGACTAAAGTGGACAGAGAATAGTGGAAAGACTAAATTGGAAAGACTGTAGTGGACAGAATAAAGTGGAGACTATAGTGGAAAGCCTAATGTGGAAAGACTAAAGTGGACAGACTATAGTGGAAAGACTATAGTGGAAAGACTGTAGTGGACAGAATAAAGTGGAGACTATAGTGGAAAGACTAAAGTGGAAAGACTAAAGTGGACAGAGAATAGTGGAAAGACTAAAGTGGACAGACTATAGTGGAAAGACTAAAGTGGACAGCCTAAAGTGGAAAGACAAAAGTGGAAAGACTAAAGTGGACAGACTATAGTGGAAAGACTATAGTGAATAGACTGTAGTGGACAGAATGAAGTGGAGATTATAGTGGAAAGACTAAAGTGGACAGAGACTAGTGGAAAGACTAAAGTGGACAGACTACAGTGGAAAGACTATAGTGGACAGAATAAAGTGGAGACTATAGTGGAAAGACTAAAGTGGACAGAGAGTAGTGGAAAGACTAAATTGGAAAGACTGTAGTGGACTAAATAAAGTGGAGACTATAGTGGAAAGACTAAAGTGGAAAGACTAAAGTGGACAGACTATAATGGAAAGACTATAGTGGAAAGACTGTAGTGGAAAGACTAAAGTGGACAGAGAATAGTGGTAGGACTAAATTGGAAAGACTAAAAGGGACAGACTATAGTGGAAAGAATATAGTGGAAAGACTAAAGTGGAAAGACTAAAGTGGACAGAATAAAGTGGAGACTATAGTGGAAAGACTAAAGTGGAAAGACTAAAGTGGACAGACTACAGTGGAAAGACTATAGTGGAAAGACTATAGTGGACAGTGAAGTGGAGAATATAGTGGAAAAACTAAAGTGGACAGAGAGTATTGGAAAGACTAAAGTGGAAAGATTGTAGTGAACAGAATAAAGTGGAGACTATAGTGGAAAGACTAAAGTGGACAGACTATAGTGTACACACTGAAGTGGACAGAATAAAGTGGAAAGACTAAAGTGGAAAGACTAAAGTGGACAGACTATAGTGGAAAGACTAAAGTGGACAGACTAAAGTGGAAAGATTAAAGTGGAAAGGCTAAAGTGGACAGACTATAGTGGAAAGACTATAGTGGAAAGACTGTAGTGGACAGAATAAAGTGGAGACTAGATTGGAAAGACTAAAGTGGAAAGACTAAAGTGGACAGAGAATAGTGGAAAGACTAAAGTGGACAGACTATAGTGGAAAGACTAAAGTGAACAGAGAATAGTGGAAAGACTAAAGTGGACAGACTATAGTGGAAAGACTATAGTGGAAAGACTGTAGTGGACAGAATAGAGTGGAGACTATAGTGGAAAGTCTAATGTGGAAAGACTAAAGTGGACAGACTATAGTGGAAAGACTATAGTGGAAAGACTGTAGTGGACAGAATAAAGTGGAGACTATAGTGGAAAGACTAAAGTGGAAAGACTAAAGTGGACAGAGAATAGTGGAAAGACTAAACTGGACAGACTATAGTGGAAAGACTAAAGTGGACAGCCTAAAGTGGAAAGACTAAAGTGGAAAGACTAAAGTGGACAGACTATAGTGGAAAGACTATAGTGGAAAGACTGTAGTGGACAGAATAAAGTGGAGATTATAGTGGAAGGACTAAAGTGGACAGAGAATAGTGGAAAGACTAAAGTGGACAGACTACAGTGGAAAGACTATAGTGGAAAGACTATAGTGGACAGAATAAAGTGAAGACTATAGTGGAAAGACTAAAGTGGACAGAGAATAGTGGAAAGACTAAATTGGAAAGACTGTAGTGGACAGAATAAAGTGGAGACTATAGTGGAAAGACTAAAGTGGAAAGACTAAAGTGGACAGACTATAGTGGAAAGACTACAGTGGAAAGACTGTAGTGGAAAGACTAAAGTGGACAGAGAATAGTGGAAGGACTAAATTGGAAACACTAAAAGGGACAGACTATAGTGGAAAGACTATAGTGGAAAGACTAAAGTGGAAAGACTAAAGTGGACAGAATAAAGTGGAGACTATAGTGGAAAGACTAAAGTAGAAAGACTAAAGTGGACAGACTAGGACTAAAGTGGAAAGACTAAAGTGGACAGACTATAGTGGAGAGACTATAGTGGAAAGACTAAAGTGGAAAGACTAAAGTGGACAGAATAAAGTGGAGACTATAGTGGAAAGACTAAAGTGGAAAGACTAAAGTGTACAGACTATAGTGGAAAGACTGAAGTTGACAGACTAAAGTGGAAAAACTAAATTGGAAAGACTAAAGTGGACAGACTATTGTGGAAAGACTATAGTGGAAAGACTGTAGTGGACAGAATAAAGTGGAGACTATAGTGGAAAGACTAAAGTGGACAGAGAATAGTGGAAGGACTAAAGGGGACAGACTACAGTGGAAAGACTATAGTGGAAAGACTATAGTGGACAGAATAAAGTGGAGAATATAGTGGAAAAACTAAAGTGGACAGAGAGTATTGGGAAGACTAAAGTGGAAAGATTGTAGTGGACAGAATAAAGTGGAGACTATAGTGGAAAGACTAAAGTGGACAGACTAAAGTGGAAAGACTATAGTGGAAAGACTAAAGTGGACAGAATAAAGTGGAGACTATAGTGGAAAGACTAAAGTGGACAGAGAATAGTGGAAGGACTAAAGTGGACAGACTATAGTGGAAAGACTATAGTGGAAAGACTAAAGTGGACAGACTATAGTGGAAAGACTAAAGTGGACAGACTAAAGTGGAAAGACTAAAGTGGACGGACTATAGTGGAAAGACTATAGTGGAAAGACTGTAGTGGACAGAATAAAGTGGAGACTATAGTGGAAAGACTACAGTGGACAGAGAATAGTGGAAGGACTAAAGTGGAAAGACTAAAAGGGACAGACTACAGTGGAAAGACTATAGTGGAAAGACTAAAGTGGAAAGACTAAAGTGGACAGAATAAAGTGGAGACTATAGTGGAAAGACTAAAGTGGACAGAGAATAGTGGAAGGACTAAAGTGGACAGACTATAGTGGAAAGACTATAGTGGAAAGACTAAAGTGGACAGACTATAGTGGAAAGACTAAAGTGGACAGACTAAAGTGGAAAGACTAAAGTGGACGGACTATAGTGGAAAGACTATAGTGGAAAGACTGTAGTGGACAGAATAAAGTGGAGACTATAGTGGAAAGACTACAGTGGACAGAGAACAGTGGAAGGACTAAAGTGGAAAGACTAAAAGGGACAGACTACAGTGGAAAGACTATAGTGGAAAGACTAAAGTGGACAGAATAAAGTGGAGACTATAGTGGAAAGACTAAAGTGGACAGTCAAGTGGAGAATATAGTGGAAAAACTAAAGTGGACTGAGAGTATTGGAGAGACTAAAGTGGAAAGACTGTAGTGGACAGAATAAAGTGGAGACTATAGTGGAAAGACTAAAGTGGACCGACTAAAGTGGAAAGATTAAAGTGGAAAGACTAAAGTGGACAGACTATAGTGGAAATACTATAGTGGAAAGACTGTAGTGGACAGAATAAAGAGGAGACTATAGTGGAAAGACTAAAGTGGACAGAGAATAGTGGAAAGACTAAATTGGAAAGACTGTAGTGGACAGAATAAAGTGGAGACTATAGTGGAAAGACTAAAGTGGAAAGACTAAAGTGGACAGACTATAGTGGAAAGACTATAGTGGAAAGACTGTAGTGGACAGAATAAAGTGGAGACTATAGTGGAAAGACTTAAGTGGACAGAGAATAGTGGAAGGAATAAAGTGGAAAGACTAAAGTGGACCGACTATAGTGGAAAGACTATAGTGGAAAGACTAAAGTGGAAAGACTAAAGTGGACAGAATAAAGTGGAGACTATAGTGGAAAGACTAAAGTGGACAGAGAATAGTGGAAGGACTAAAGTGGACAGACTATAGTGTACACACTGAAGTGGACAGAATAAAGTGGAAAGACTATAGTGGAAAGACTAAAGTGGACAGACTATAGTGGAAAGACTAAAGTGGACAGACTAAAGTGGAAAGATTAAAGTGGAAAGACTAAAGTGGACAGACTATAGTGGAAAGACTATAGTGGAAAGACTGTAGTGGAAAGACTATAGTGGACAGAATAAAGTGGAGACTATAGTGGAAAGACTAAAGTGGACAGAGAATAGTGGAAAGACTAAATTGGAAAGACTGTGGTGGAAAGACTATAGTGGACAGAATAAAGTGGAGACTATAGTGGAAAGACTAAAGTGGACAGAGAATAGTGGAAAGACTAAATTGAAAAAACTGTAGTGGACAGAATAAAGTGGAGACTATAGTGGAAAGCCTAAAGTGGAAAGACTAAAGTGGACAGACTATAGTGGAAAGACTATAGTGGAAAGACTGTAGTGGACAGAATAAAGTGGAGACTATAGTGGAAAGACTAAAGTGGAAAGACTAAAGTGGACAGAGAATAGTGGAAAGACTAAAGTGGACAGACTATAGTGGAAAGACTAAAGTGGACAGACTAAAGTGGAAAGACTAAAGTGGACAGAATAAAGTGGAGACTATAGTGGAACAACTAAAGTGGACAGAGAATAGTGGAAGGACTAAAGTGGACAGACTATAGTGTACACACTGATGTGGACAGAATAAAGTGGAAAGACTAAAGTGGAAAGACTAAAGTGGACAGACTATAGTGGAAAGACTAAAGTGGACAGACTAAAGTGGAAAGATTAAAGTGGAAAGACTAAAGTGGACAGACTATAGTGGAAAGACTATAGTGGAAAGACTGTAGTGGAAAGACTATAGTGGACAGAATAAAGTGGAGACTATAGTGGAAAGACTAAAGTGGACAGAGAATAGTGGAAAGACTAAATTGGAAAGACTGTAGTGGAAAGACTATAGTGGACAGAATAAAGTGGAGACTATAGTGGAAAGACTAAAGTGGACAGAGAATAGTGGAAAGACTAAATTGAAAAAACTGTAGTGGACAGAATAAAGTGGAGACTATAGTGGAAAGCCTAAAATGGAAAGACTAAAGTGGACAGACTATAGTGGAAAGACTATAGTGGAAAGACTGTAGTTGACAGAATAAAGTGGAGACTATAGTGGAAAGACTAAAGTGGAAAGACTAAAGTGGACAGAGAATAGTGGAAAGACTAAAGTGGACAGACTATAGTGGAAAGACTATAGTGGAAAGACTATAGTGGACAGAATAAAGTGGATACTATAGAGGAAAGACTAAAGTGGACAGAGAATAGTGGAAAGACTATAGTGGACAGAATAAAGTGGATACTATAGAGGAAAGACTAAAGTGGACAGAGAATAGTGGAAAGACTAAATTGGAAAGACTGTAGTGGACAGAATAAAGTGGAGACTATAGTGGAAAGCCTAAAGTGGAAAGACTATAGTGGAAAGACTGTAGTGGACAGAATAAAGTGGAGACTATAGTGGAAAGACTAAAGTGGACAGAGAATAGTGGAAAGACTAAAGTGGACAGACTATAGTGGAAAGACTATAGTGGAAAGACTATAGTGGACAGTGAAGTGGAGAATATAGTGGAAAAACTAAAGTGGACAGAGAGTATTGGAAAGACTAAAGTGGAAAGATTGTAGTGAACAGAATAAAGTGGAGACTATAGTGGAAAGACTAAAGTGGACAGACTATAGTGTACACACTGAAGTGGACAGAATAAAGTGGAAAGACTAAAGTGGAAAGACTAAAGTGGACAGACTATAGTGGAAAGACTAAAGTGGACAGACTAAAGTGGAAAGATTAAAGTGGAAAGGCTAAAGTGGACAGACTATAGTGGAAAGACTATAGTGGAAAGACTGTAGTGGACAGAATAAAGTGGAGACTAGATTGGAAAGACTAAAGTGGAAAGACTAAAGTGGACAGAGAATAGTGGAAAGACTAAAGTGGACAGACTATAGTGGAAAGACTAAAGTGAACAGAGAATAGTGGAAAGACTAAAGTGGACAGACTATAGTGGAAAGACTATAGTGGAAAGACTGTAGTGGACAGAATAGAGTGGAGACTATAGTGGAAAGTCTAATGTGGAAAGACTAAAGTGGACAGACTATAGTGGAAAGACTATAGTGGAAAGACTGTAGTGGACAGAATAAAGTGGAGACTATAGTGGAAAGACTAAAGTGGAAAGACTAAAGTGGACAGAGAATAGTGGAAAGACTAAACTGGACAGACTATAGTGGAAAGACTAAAGTGGACAGCCTAAAGTGGAAAGACTAAAGTGGAAAGACTAAAGTGGACAGACTATAGTGGAAAGACTATAGTGGAAAGACTGTAGTGGACAGAATAAAGTGGAGATTATAGTGGAAGGACTAAAGTGGACAGAGAATAGTGGAAAGACTAAAGTGGACAGACTACAGTGGAAAGACTATAGTGGAAAGACTATAGTGGACAGAATAAAGTGAAGACTATAGTGGAAAGACTAAAGTGGACAGAGAATAGTGGAAAGACTAAATTGGAAAGACTGTAGTGGACAGAATAAAGTGGAGACTATAGTGGAAAGACTAAAGTGGAAAGACTAAAGTGGACAGACTATAGTGGAAAGACTACAGTGGAAAGACTGTAGTGGAAAGACTAAAGTGGACAGAGAATAGTGGAAGGACTAAATTGGAAACACTAAAAGGGACAGACTATAGTGGAAAGACTATAGTGGAAAGACTAAAGTGGAAAGACTAAAGTGGACAGAATAAAGTGGAGACTATAGTGGAAAGACTAAAGTAGAAAGACTAAAGTGGACAGACTAGGACTAAAGTGGAAAGACTAAAGTGGACAGACTATAGTGGAGAGACTATAGTGGAAAGACTAAAGTGGAAAGACTAAAGTGGACAGAATAAAGTGGAGACTATAGTGGAAAGACTAAAGTGGAAAGACTAAAGTGTACAGACTATAGTGGAAAGACTGAAGTTGACAGACTAAAGTGGAAAAACTAAATTGGAAAGACTAAAGTGGACAGACTATTGTGGAAAGACTATAGTGGAAAGACTGTAGTGGACAGAATAAAGTGGAGACTATAGTGGAAAGACTAAAGTGGACAGAGAATAGTGGAAGGACTAAAGGGGACAGACTACAGTGGAAAGACTATAGTGGAAAGACTATAGTGGACAGAATAAAGTGGAGAATATAGTGGAAAAACTAAAGTGGACAGAGAGTATTGGGAAGACTAAAGTGGAAAGATTGTAGTGGACAGAATAAAGTGGAGACTATAGTGGAAAGACTAAAGTGGACAGACTAAAGTGGAAAGACTATAGTGGAAAGACTAAAGTGGACAGAATAAAGTGGAGACTATAGTGGAAAGACTAAAGTGGACAGAGAATAGTGGAAGGACTAAAGTGGACAGACTATAGTGGAAAGACTATAGTGGAAAGACTAAAGTGGACAGACTATAGTGGAAAGACTAAAGTGGACAGACTAAAGTGGAAAGACTAAAGTGGACGGACTATAGTGGAAAGACTATAGTGGAAAGACTGTAGTGGACAGAATAAAGTGGAGACTATAGTGGAAAGACTACAGTGGACAGAGAATAGTGGAAGGACTAAAGTGGAAAGACTAAAAGGGACAGACTACAGTGGAAAGACTATAGTGGAAAGACTAAAGTGGAAAGACTAAAGTGGACAGAATAAAGTGGAGACTATAGTGGAAAGACTAAAGTGGACAGAGAATAGTGGAAGGACTAAAGTGGACAGACTATAGTGGAAAGACTATAGTGGAAAGACTAAAGTGGACAGACTATAGTGGAAAGACTAAAGTGGACAGACTAAAGTGGAAAGACTAAAGTGGACGGACTATAGTGGAAAGACTATAGTGGAAAGACTGTAGTGGACAGAATAAAGTGGAGACTATAGTGGAAAGACTACAGTGGACAGAGAACAGTGGAAGGACTAAAGTGGAAAGACTAAAAGGGACAGACTACAGTGGAAAGACTATAGTGGAAAGACTAAAGTGGACAGAATAAAGTGGAGACTATAGTGGAAAGACTAAAGTGGACAGTCAAGTGGAGAATATAGTGGAAAAACTAAAGTGGACTGAGAGTATTGGAGAGACTAAAGTGGAAAGACTGTAGTGGACAGAATAAAGTGGAGACTATAGTGGAAAGACTAAAGTGGACCGACTAAAGTGGAAAGATTAAAGTGGAAAGACTAAAGTGGACAGACTATAGTGGAAATACTATAGTGGAAAGACTGTAGTGGACAGAATAAAGAGGAGACTATAGTGGAAAGACTAAAGTGGACAGAGAATAGTGGAAAGACTAAATTGGAAAGACTGTAGTGGACAGAATAAAGTGGAGACTATAGTGGAAAGACTAAAGTGGAAAGACTAAAGTGGACAGACTATAGTGGAAAGACTATAGTGGAAAGACTGTAGTGGACAGAATAAAGTGGAGACTATAGTGGAAAGACTTAAGTGGACAGAGAATAGTGGAAGGAATAAAGTGGAAAGACTAAAGTGGACCGACTATAGTGGAAAGACTATAGTGGAAAGACTAAAGTGGAAAGACTAAAGTGGACAGAATAAAGTGGAGACTATAGTGGAAAGACTAAAGTGGACAGAGAATAGTGGAAGGACTAAAGTGGACAGACTATAGTGTACACACTGAAGTGGACAGAATAAAGTGGAAAGACTATAGTGGAAAGACTAAAGTGGACAGACTATAGTGGAAAGACTAAAGTGGACAGACTAAAGTGGAAAGATTAAAGTGGAAAGACTAAAGTGGACAGACTATAGTGGAAAGACTATAGTGGAAAGACTGTAGTGGAAAGACTATAGTGGACAGAATAAAGTGGAGACTATAGTGGAAAGACTAAAGTGGACAGAGAATAGTGGAAAGACTAAATTGGAAAGACTGTGGTGGAAAGACTATAGTGGACAGAATAAAGTGGAGACTATAGTGGAAAGACTAAAGTGGACAGAGAATAGTGGAAAGACTAAATTGAAAAAACTGTAGTGGACAGAATAAAGTGGAGACTATAGTGGAAAGCCTAAAGTGGAAAGACTAAAGTGGACAGACTATAGTGGAAAGACTATAGTGGAAAGACTGTAGTGGACAGAATAAAGTGGAGACTATAGTGGAAAGACTAAAGTGGAAAGACTAAAGTGGACAGAGAATAGTGGAAAGACTAAAGTGGACAGACTATAGTGGAAAGACTAAAGTGGACAGACTAAAGTGGAAAGACTAAAGTGGACAGAATAAAGTGGAGACTATAGTGGAACAACTAAAGTGGACAGAGAATAGTGGAAGGACTAAAGTGGACAGACTATAGTGTACACACTGATGTGGACAGAATAAAGTGGAAAGACTAAAGTGGAAAGACTAAAGTGGACAGACTATAGTGGAAAGACTAAAGTGGACAGACTAAAGTGGAAAGATTAAAGTGGAAAGACTAAAGTGGACAGACTATAGTGGAAAGACTATAGTGGAAAGACTGTAGTGGAAAGACTATAGTGGACAGAATAAAGTGGAGACTATAGTGGAAAGACTAAAGTGGACAGAGAATAGTGGAAAGACTAAATTGGAAAGACTGTAGTGGAAAGACTATAGTGGACAGAATAAAGTGGAGACTATAGTGGAAAGACTAAAGTGGACAGAGAATAGTGGAAAGACTAAATTGAAAAAACTGTAGTGGACAGAATAAAGTGGAGACTATAGTGGAAAGCCTAAAATGGAAAGACTAAAGTGGACAGACTATAGTGGAAAGACTATAGTGGAAAGACTGTAGTTGACAGAATAAAGTGGAGACTATAGTGGAAAGACTAAAGTGGAAAGACTAAAGTGGACAGAGAATAGTGGAAAGACTAAAGTGGACAGACTATAGTGGAAAGACTATAGTGGAAAGACTATAGTGGACAGAATAAAGTGGATACTATAGAGGAAAGACTAAAGTGGACAGAGAATAGTGGAAAGACTATAGTGGACAGAATAAAGTGGATACTATAGAGGAAAGACTAAAGTGGACAGAGAATAGTGGAAAGACTAAATTGGAAAGACTGTAGTGGACAGAATAAAGTGGAGACTATAGTGGAAAGCCTAAAGTGGAAAGACTATAGTGGAAAGACTGTAGTGGACAGAATAAAGTGGAGACTATAGTGGAAAGACTAAAGTGGACAGAGAATAGTGGAAAGACTAAAGTGGACAGACTATAGTGGAAAGACTATAGTGGAAAGACTATAGTGGACAGAATAAAGTGGAGACTATAGTGGAAAGACTAAAGTGGACAGAGAATAGTGGAAAGACTAAATTGGAAAGACTGTAGTGGACAGAATAAAGTGGAGACTATAGTGGAAAGCCTAATGTGGAAAGACTAAAGTGGACAGACTATAGTGGAAAGACTATAGTGGAAAGACTGTAGTGGACAGAATAAAGTGGAGACTATAGTGGAAAGACTAAAGTGGAAAGACTAAAGTGGACAGAGAATAGTGGAAAGACTAAAGTGGACAGACTATAGTGGAAAGACTAAAGTGGACAGCCTAAAGTGGAAAGACTAAAGTGGAAAGACTAAAGTGGACAGACTATAGTGGAAAGACTATAGTGAATAGACTGTAGTGGACAGAATAAAGTGGAGATTATAGTGGAAAGACTAAAGTGGACAGAGAATAGTGGAAAGACTAAAGTGGACAGACTACAGTGGAAAGACTATAGTGGACAGAATAAAGTGGAGACTATAGTGGAAAGACTAAAGTGGACAGAGAATAGTGGAAAGACTAAATTGGAAAGACTGTAGTGGACAGAATAAAGTGGAGACTATAGTGGAAAGACTAAAGTGGAAAGACTAAAGTGGACAGACTATAATGGAAAGACTATAGTGGAAAGACTGTAGTGGAAAGACTAAAGTGGACAGAGAATAGTTGTAGGACTAAATTGGAAAGACTAAAAGGGACAGACTATAGTGGAAAGAATATAGTGGAAAGACTAAAGTGGAAAGACTAAAGTGGACAGAATAAAGTGGAGACTATAGTGGAAAGACTAAAGTGGAAAGACTAAAGTGGACAGACTACAGTGGAAAGACTATAGTGGAAAGACTATAGTGGACAGTGAAGTGGAGAATATAGTGGAAAAACTAAAGTGGACAGAGAGTATTGGAAAGACTAAAGTGGAAAGATTGTAGTGAACAGAATAAAGTGGAGACTATAGTGGAAAGACTAAAGTGGACAGACTATAGTGTACACACTGAAGTGGACAGAATAAAGTGGAAAGACTAAAGTGGAAAGACTAAAGTGGACAGACTATAGTGGAAAGACTAAAGTGGACAGACTAAAGTGGAAAGATTAAAGTGGAAAGGCTAAAGTGGACAGACTATAGTGGAAAGACTATAGTGGAAAGACTGTAGTGGACAGAATAAAGTGGAGACTAGATTGGAAAGACTAAAGTGGAAAGACTAAAGTGGACAGAGAATAGTGGAAAGACTAAAGTGGACAGACTATAGTGGAAAGACAAAAGTGGACAGAGAATAGTGGAAAGACTAAAGTGGACAGACTATAGTGGAAAGACTATAGTGGAAAGACTGTAGTGGACAGAATAGAGTGGAGACTATAGTGGAAAGTCTAATGTGGAAAGACTAAAGTGGACAGACTATAGTGGAAAGACTATAGTGGAAAGACTGTAGTGGACAGAATAAAGTGGAGACTATAGTGGAAAGACTAAAGTGGAAAGACTAAAGTGGACAGAGAATAGTGGAAAGACTAAAGTGGACAGACTATAGTGGAAAGACTAAAGTGGACAGCCTAAAGTGGAAAGACTAAAGTGGAAAGACTAAAGTGGACAGACTATAGTGGAAAGACTATAGTGGAAAGACTGTAGTGGACAGAATAAAGTGGAGATTATAGTGGAAGGACTAAAGTGGACAGAGAATAGTGGAAAGACTAAAGTGGACAGACTACAGTGGAAAGACGATAGTGGAAAGACTATAGTGGACAGAATAAAGTGAAGACTATAGTGGAAAGACTAAAGTGGACAGAGAATAGTGGAAAGACTAAATTGGAAAGACTGTAGTGGACAGAATAAAGTGGAGACTATAGTAGAAAGACTAAAGTGGAAAGTCTAAAGTGGACAGACTATAGTGGAAAGACTATAGTGGAAAGACTGTAGTGGAAAGACTAAAGTGGACAGAGAATAGTGGAAGGACTAAATTGGAAACACTAAAAGGGACAGACTATAGTGGAAAGACTATAGTGGAAAGACTAAAGTGGAAAGACTAAAGTGGACAGAATAAAGTGGAGACTATAGAGGAAAGACTAAAGTAGAAAGACTAAAGTGGACAGACTAGGACTAAAGTGGAAAGACTAAAGTGGAAAGACTAGAGTGGACAGAATAAAGTGGAGACTATAGTGGAAAGACTAAAGTGGAAAGACTAAAGTGGACAGACTATAGTGGAAAGACTGAAGTTGACAGACTAAAGTGGAAAAACTAAAGTGGAAAGACTAAAGTGGACAGACTATTGTGGAAAGACTATAGTGGAAAGACTGCAGTGGACAGAATAAAGTGGAGACTATAGTGGAAAGACTAAAGTGGACAGAGAATAGTGGAAGGACTAAAGGGGACAGACTACAGTGGAAAGACTATAGTGGAAAGACTATAGTGGACAGAATAAAGTAGAGAATATAGTGGAAAAACTAAAGTGGACAGAGAGTATTGGGAAGACTAAAGTGGAAAGATTGTAGTTTACAGAATAAAGTGGAGACTATAGTGGAAAGACTAAAGTGGACAGACTAAAGTGGAAAGACTATAGTGGAAAGACTAAAGTGGACAGAGAATAGTGGAAAGACTAAACTGGAAAGACTGTAGTGGACAGAATAAAGTGGAGACTGTAGTGGAAAGACCAAAGTGGAAAGACTAAAGTGGACAGACTATAGTGGAAAGACTATAGTGGAAAGACTGTAGTGGACAGAATAAAGTGGAGTGGGGACTATAGTGGAAAGACTAAAGTGGAAAGACTAAAGTGGACAGAGAATAGTGAAAAGACTAAAGTGGACAGACTATAGTGGAAAGACTAAAGTAAAAAGACTAAAGTGGACGGACTATAGTGGAAAGACTATAGTGGAAAGACTGTAGTGGACAGAATAAAGTGGAGACTATAGTGGAAAGACCACAGTGGACAGAGAATAGTGGAAGGACTAAAGTGGAAAGACTAAAAGGGACAGACTACAGTGGAAAGACTATAGTGGAAAGACTAAAGTGGAAAGACTAAAGTGGACAGAATAAAGTGGAGACTATAGTGGAAAGACTAAAGTGGACAGAGAATAGTGGAAGGACTAAAGTGGACAGACTATAGTGGAAAGACTATACTGGAAAGACTAAAGTGGACAGACTATAGTGGAAAGACTAAAGTGGACAGACTAAAGTGGAAAGACTAAAGTGGACGGACTATAGTGGAAAGACTATAGTGGAAAGACTGTAGTGGACAGAATAAAGTGGAGACTATAGTGGAAAGACTACAGTGGACAGAGAATAGTGGAAGGACTAAAGTGGAAAGACTAAAAGGGACAGACTACAGTGGAAAGACTATAGTGGAAAGACTAAAGTGGACAGAGAATAGTGGAAAGACTAAAGTGGACAGACTATAGTGGAAAGACTATAGTGGAAAGACTATAGTTGACAGAATAAAGTGGAGACTATAGTGGAAAGACTAAAGTGGACAGAGAATAGTGGAAAGACTAAATTGGAAAGACTGTAGTGGACGGAATAAAGTGGAGACTATAGTGGAAAGACTAAAGTGGAAAGACTAAAGTGGACAGACTATAATGGAAAGACTATAGTGGAAAGACTGTAGTGGAAAGACTAAAGTGGACAGAGAATAGTGGTAGGACTAAATTGGAAAGACTAAAAGGGACAGACTATAGTGGAAAGAATATAGTGGAAAGACTAAAGTGGAAAGACTAAAGTGGAAAGACTAAAGTGGACAGAATAAAGTGGAGACTATAGTGGAAAGACTAAAGTGGAAAGACTAAAGTGGACAGACTACAGTGGAAAGACTATAGTGGAAAGACTATAGTGGACAGTGAAGTGGAGAATATAGTGGAAAAACTAAAGTGGACAGAGAGTATTGGAAAGACTAAAGTGGAAAGATTGTAGTGAACAGAATAAAGTGGAGACTATAGTGGAAAGACTAAAGTGGACAGACTATAGTGTACACACTGAAGTGGACAGAATAAAGTGGAAAGACTAAAGTGGAAAGACTAAAGTGGACAGACTATAGTGGAAAGACTAAAGTGGACAGACTAAAGTGGAAAGATTAAAGTGGAAAGGCTAAAGTGGACAGACTATAGTGGAAAGACTATAGTGGAAAGACTGTAGTGGACAGAATAAAGTGGAGACTAGATTGGAAAGACTAAAGTGGAAAGACTAAAGTGGACAGAGAATAGTGGAAAGACTAAAGTGGACAGACTATAGTGGAAAGACTATAGTAGAAAGACTGTAGTGGACAGAATAGAGTGGAGACTATAGTGGAAAGTCTAATGTGGAAAGACTAAAGTGGACAGACTATAGTGGAAAGACTATAGTGGAAAGACTGTAGTGGACAGAATAAAGTGGAGACTATAGTGGAAAGACTAAAGTGGAAAGACTAAAGTGGACAGAGAATAGTGGAAAGACTAAAGTGGACAGACTATAGTGGAAAGACTAAAGTGGACAGCCTAAAGTGGAAAGACTAAAGTGGAAAGACTAAAGTGGACAGACTATAGTGGAAAGACTATAGTGGAAAGACTGTAGTGGACAGAATAAAGTGGAGATTATAGTGGAAGGACTAAAGTGGACAGAGAATAGTGGAAAGACTAAAGTGGACAGACTACAGTGGAAAGACGATAGTGGAAAGACTATAGTGGACAGAATAAAGTGAAGACTATAGTGGAAAGACTAAAGTGGACAGAGAATAGTGGAAAGACTAAATTGGAAAGACTGTAGTGGACAGAATAAAGTGGAGACTATAGTGGAAAGACTAAAGTGGAAAGTCTAAAGTGGACAGACTATAGTGGAAAGACTATAGTGGAAAGACTAAAGTGGACAGAGAATAGTGGAAGGACTAAATTGGAAACACTAAAAGGGACAGACTATAGTGGAAAGACTATAGTGGAAAGACTAAAGTGGAAAGACTAAAGTGGACAGAATAAAGTGGAGACTATAGTGGAAAGACTAAAGTAGAAAGACTAAAGTGGACAGACTAGGACTAAAGTGGAAAGACTAAAGTGGACAGACTATAGTGGAAAGACTATAGTGGAAAGACTAAAGTGGAAAGACTAAAGTGGACAGAATAAAGTGGAGACTATAGTGGAAAGACTAAAGTGGAAAGACTAAAGTGGACAGACTATAGTGGAAAGACTGAAGTTGACAGACTAAAGTGGAAAAACTAAAGTGGAAAGACTAAAGTGGACAGACTATTGTGGAAAGACTATAGCGGAAAGACTGTAGTGGACAGAATAAAGTGGAGACTATAGTGGAAAGACTAAAATGGACAGAGAATAGTGGAAGGACTAAAGGGGACAGACTACAGTGGAAAGACTATAGTGGAAAGACTATAGTGGACAGAATAAAGTGGAGAATATAGTGGAAAAACAAAAAGTGGACAGAGAGTATTGGGAAGACTAAAGTGGAAAGATTGTAGTGGACAGAATAAAGTGGAGACTATAGTGGAAAGACTAAAGTGGACAGACTAAAGTGGAAAGACTATAGTGGAAAGACTAAAGTGGACAGAGAATAGTGGAAAGACTAAATTGGAAAGACTGTAGTGGACAGAATAAAGTGGAGACTGTAGTGGAAAGACCAAAGTGGAAAGACTAAAGTGGACAGACTATAGTGGAAAGACTATAGTGGAAAGACTGTAGTGGACAGAATAAAGTGGAGTGGGGACTATAGTGGAAAGACTAAAGTGGAAAGACTAAAGTGGACAGAGAATAGTGAAAAGACTAAAGTGGACAGACTATAGTGGAAAGACTAAAGTAAAAAGACTAAAGTGGACGGACTATAGTGGAAAGACTATAGTGGAAAGACTGTAGTGGACAGAATAAAGTGGAGACTATAGTGGAAAGACTACAGTGGACAGAGAATAGTGGAAGGACTAAAGTGGAAAGACTAAAAGGGACAGACTACAGTGGAAAGACTATAGTGGAAAGACTAAAGTGGAAAGACTAAAGTGGACAGAATAAAGTGGAGACTATAGTGGAAAGACTAAAGTGGACAGAGAATAGTGGAAGGACTAAAGTGGACAGACTATAGTGGAAAGACTATAGTGGAAAGACTAAAGTGGACAGACTATAGTGGAAAGACTAAAGTGGACAGACTAAAGTGGAAAAACTAAAGTGGACGGACTATAGTGGAAAGACTATAGTGGAAAGACTGTAGTGGACAGAATAAAGTGGAGACTATAGTGGAAAGACTACAGTGGACAGAGAATAGTGGAAGGACTAAAGTGGAAAGACTAAAAGGGACAGACTACAGTGGAAAGACTATAGTGGAAAGACTAAAGTGGACAGAGAATAGTGGAAAGACTAAAGTGGACAGACTATAGTGGAAAGACTATAGTGGAAAGACTATAGTTGACAGAATAAAGTGGAGACTATAGTGGAAAGACTAAAGTGGACAGAGAATAGTGGAAAGACTAAATTGGAAAGACTAAAAGGGACAGACTACAGTGGAAAGACTATAGTGGAAAGACTAAAGTGGACAGAGAATAGTGGAAAGACTAAAGTGGACAGACTATAGTGGAAAGACTATAGTGGAAAGACTATAGTTGACAGAATAAAGTGGAGACTATAGTGGAAAGACTACAGTGGACAGATTATAGTGGAAGGACTAAAGTGGAAAGACTAAAAGGGACAGACTACAGTGGAAAGACTATAGTGGAAAGACTAAAGTGGACAGAGAATAGTGGAAAGACTAAAGTGGACAGACTATAGTGGAAAGACTAAAGTGGACAGACTATAGTGGAAAGACTAAAGTGGACAGACTAAAGTGGAAAGACTAAAGTGGATGGACTAAAGTGGAAAGACTAAAGTGGACAGAGAATAGTGGAAAGACTAAAGTGGACAGCCTAAAGTGGAAAGTCTAATGTGGAAAGACTAAAGTGGACAGACTATAGTGGAAAGACTATAGTGGAAAGACTGTAGTGGACAGAATAAAGTGGAGACTATAGTGGAAAGACTAAAGTGGAAAGACTAAAGTGGACAGAGAATAGTGGAAAGACTAAAGTGGACAGACTATAGTGGAAAGACTAAAGTGGACAGCCTAAAGTGGAAAGACTAAAGTGGAAAGACTAAAGTGGACAGACTATAGTGGAAAGACTATAGTGGAAAGACTGTAGTGGACAGAATAAAGTGGAGATTATAGTGGAAGGACTAAAGTGGACAGAGAATAGTGGAAAGACTAAAGTGGACAGACTACAGTGGAAAGACTATAGTGGAAAGACTATAGTGGACAGAATAAAGTGAAGACTATAGTGGAAAGACTAAAGTGGACAGAGAATAGTGGAAAGACTAAATTGGAAAGACTGTAGTGGACAGAATAAAGTGGAGACTATAGTGGAAAGACTAAAGTGGAAAGACTAAAGTGGACAGACTATAGTGGAAAGACTATAGTGGAAAGACTGTAGTGGAAAGACTAAAGTGGACAGAGAATAGTGGAAGGACTAAATTGGAAACACTAAAAGGGACAGACTATAGTGGAAAGACTATAGTGGAAAGACTAAAGTGGAAAGACTAAAGTGGACAGAATAAAGTGGAGACTATAGTGGAAAGACTAAAGTAGAAAGACTAAAGTGGACAGACTAGGACTAAAGTGGAAAGACTAAAGTGGACAGACTATAGTGGAAAGACTATAGTGGAAAGACTAAAGTGGAAAGACTAAAGTGGACAGAATAAAGTGGAGACTATAGTGGAAAGACTAAAGTGGAAAGACTAAAGTGGACAGACTATAGTGGAAAGACTGAAGTTGACAGACTAAAGTGGAAAAACTAAAGTGGAAAGACTAAAGTGGCCAGACTATTGTGGAAAGACTATAGTGGAAAGACTGTAGTGGACAGAATAAAGTGGAGACTATAGTGGAAAGACTAAAGTGGACAGAGAATAGTGGAAGGACTAAAGGGGACAGACTACAGTGGAAAGACTATAGTGGAAAGACTATAGTGGACAGAATAAAGTGGAGACTATAGTGGAAAGACTAAAGTGGACAGTGAAGTGGAGAATATAGTGGAAAAACTAAAGTGGACAGAGAGTATTGGGAAGACTAAAGTGGAAAGATTGTAGTGGACAGAATAAAGTGGAGACTATAGTGGAAAGACTAAAGTGGACAGACTAAAGTGGAAAGACTATAGTGGGAAGACTAATGTGGACAGAGAATAGTGGAAAGACTAAATTGGAAAGACTGTAGTGGACAGAATAAAGTGGAGACTGTAGTGGAAAGACCAAAGTGGAAAGACTAAAGTGGACAGACTATAGTGGAAAGACTATAGTGGAAAGACTGTAGTGGACAGAATAAAGTGGAGTGGGGACTATAGTGGAAAGACTAAAGTGGAAAGACTAAAGTGGACAGAGAATAGTGAAAAGACTAAAGTGGACAGACTATAGTGGAGAGACTAAAGTGGAAAGACTAAAGTGGACGGACTATAGTGGAAAGACTATAGTGGAAAGACTGTAGTGGACAGAATAAAGTGGAGACTATAGTGGAAAGACTAAAGTGGACAGAGAATAGTGGAAAGACTAAATTGGAAAGACTGTAGTGGACAGAATAAAGTGGAGACTGTAGTGGAAAGACCAAAGTGGAAAGACTAAAGTGGACAGACTATAGTGGAAAGACTATAGTGGAAAGACTAAAGTGGACAGACTATAGTGGAAAGACTAAAGTGGACAGACTAAAGTGGAAAGACTAAAGTGGAAAGACTAAAGTGAACAGACTATAGTGGAAAGACTATAGTGGAAAGACTGTAGTGGACAGAATAAAGTGGAGAGTATAGTGAAAAGACTAAAGTGGACAGACTATAGTGGAAAGACTAAAGTGGACAGAATAAAGTGGAGACTATAGTGGAAAGACTAAAGTGGACAGAGAATAGTGGAAAGACTAAATTGGAAAGACTGTAGTGGACAGAATAAAGTGGAGACTATAGTGGAAAGACTAAAGTGGAAAGACAAAAGTGGACAGACTATAGTGGAAAGACTGTAGTGGACAGAATAAAGTGGAGACTATAGTGGAAAGACTAAAGTGGACAGAGAATAGTGGAAAGACTAAATTGGAAAGACTATAGTGGAAAGACTATAGTGGAAAGACTATAGTGGAAAGACTGTAGTGGACAGAATAAAGTGGAGACTATAGTGGAAAGACTACAGTGGACAGAGAATAGTGGAAGGACTAAAGTGGAAAGACTGAAAGGGACAGACTACAGTGGAAAGACTATAGTGGAAAGACTAAAGTGGAAAGACTAAAGTGGACAGAATAAAGTGGAGACTATAGTGGAAAGACTAAAGTGGACAGAGAATAGTGGAAGGACTAAAGTGGACAGACTATAGTGGAAAGACTATAGTGGAAAGACTATAGTGGACAGAATAAAGTGGAGACTATAGTGGAAAGACTAAAGTGGACAGAGAATAGTGGAAAGACTAAATTGGAAAGACTGTAGTGGACAGAATAAAGTGGAGACTGTAGTGGAAAGACCAAAGTGGAAAGACTAAAGTGGACAGACTATAGTGGAAAGACTATAGTGGAAAGACTGTAGTGGACAGAATAAAGTGGAGACTATAGTGGAAAGACTACAGTGGACAGAGAATAGTGGAAGGACTAAAGTGGAAAGACTAAAAGGGACAGACTACAGTGGAAAGACTATAGTGGAAAGACTAAAGTGGACAGAATAAAGTGGAGACTATAGTGGAAAGACTAAAGTGGACAGAGAATAGTGGAAGGACTAAAGTGGAAACTATAGTGGAAAGACTATAGTGGAAAGACTACAGTGGACAGAATAAAGTGGAGACTATAGTGGAAAGACTAAAGTGGACAGAGAATAGTGGAAAGACTAAATTGGAAAGACTGTAGTGGACAGAATAAAGTGGAGACTGTAGTGGAAAGACCAAAGTGGAAAGACTAAAGTGGACAGACTATAGTGGAAAGACTATAGTGGAAAGACTGTAGTGGACAGAATAAAGTGGAGTGGGGACTATAGTGGAAAGACTAAAGTGGACAGAGAATAGTGAAAAGACTAAAGTGGACAGACTATAGTGGAAAGACTAAAGTGGACAGACTAAAGTGGAAAGACTAAAGTGGAAAGACTAAAGTGGACAGACTATAGTGGAAATACTATAGTGGAAAGACCGTAGTGGACAGAAGAAAGTGGAGAGTATAGTGGAAAGACTAAAGTGGACAGAGAATAGTGGAAAGACTAAAGTGGACAGACTATAGTGGAAAGACTATAGTGGAAAGACTATAGTGGACAGAATAAAGTGGAGACTATAGTGGAAAGACTAAAGTGGACAGAGAATAATGGAAAGACTAAATTGGAAAGACTGTAGTGGACAGAATAAAGTGGAGACTATAGTGGAAAGACTAAAGAGGAAAGACTAAAGTGGACAGACTATAGTGGAAAGACTATAGTGGAAAGACTGTAGTGGACAGAATAAAGTGGAGACATTATGTGGAAAGACTACAGTGGACCGACTAAAGTGGAAGGACTAAAGTGGAAAGACTAAAGTGGACAGACTATAGTAGAAAGACTATAGTGGAAAGACTGTAGTGGACAGAATAAAGAGGAGACTATAGTGGAAAGACTAAAGTGGACAGAGAATAGTGGAAAGACTAAAGTGGACAGACTATAGTGGAAAGACAAAAGTGGACAGACTAAAGTGGAAAGACTAAAGTGGAAAGACTAAAGTGGACAGACTATAGTGGAAAGACTATAGTGGAAAGACTGTAGTGGACAGAATAAAGTGGAGAATATAGTGGAAAGACTAAAGTCGACAGAGAATAGTGGAAAGACTAAAGTGGACAGACAATAGTGGAAAGGCTATAGTGGAAAGACTAAAGTGGACAGAGAATGGTGGAAAGACTAAATTGGAAAGACTGTAGTGGACAGAATAAAGTGGAGACTATAGTGGAAAGACTAAAGTGGAAAGACTAAAGTGGACAGACTATAGTGGAAAGACTATAGTGGAAAGACTGTAGTGGACAGAATAAAGTGGAGACTATAGTGGAAAGACTAAAGTGGAAAGACTAAAGTGGACAGAGAATAGTGGAAAGACTAAAGTGGACAGACTATAGTGAAAAGACTAAAGTGGACAGACTAAAGTGGACAGACTATAGTGGAAAGGCTATAGTGGAAAGACTGTAGTGGACAGAGTAAAGTGGAGAGTATAGTGGAAAGACTAAAGTGGACAGAGAATAGTGGAAAGACTAAAGTGGACAGACTATAGTGGAAAGACTATAGTGGAAAGACTATAGTGGGCAGAATAAAGTGGAGACTATAGTGGAAAGACTAAAGTGGACAGAGAATAGTGGAAAGACTAAATTGGAAAGACTGTAGTGGACAGAATAAAGTGGAGACTATAGTGGAAAGACTAAAGTGGAAAGACTAAAGTGGACAGACTATAGTGGACAGACTATGGTGGAAAGACTATAGTGGAAAGACTGTAGTGGACAGAATAAAGTGGAGAGTATAGTGGAAAGACTAAAGTGGACAGAGAATAGTGGAAGGACTAAAGTGGAAAGACTAAAGTGGACAGACTATAGTGGAAAGACTATAGTGGAAAGACTAAAGTGGAAAGACTAAAGTGGACAGAGAATAGTGGAAAGACTAAAGTGGACAGACTATAGTGGAAAGACTATAGTGGACAGAATAAAGTGGAGACTATAGTGGAAAGACTAAAGTGGACAGAGAATAGTGGAAAGACTAAATTTGAAAGACTGTAGTGGACAGAATAAAGTGGAGACTATAGTGGAAAGACTAAAGTGGAAAGACTAAAGTGGACAGACTATAGTGGAAAGACTATAGTGGAAAGACTGTAGTGGAAAGACTAAAGTGGAAAGACTAAGGTGGAAAGACTAAAGTTGACAGAATAAAGAGGAGACTATAGTGAAAAGACTAAAGTGGACAGAGAATAGTGGAAAGACTATATTGGAAAGACTGTAGTGGACAGAATAAAGTGGAGACTGTAGTGGAAAGACCAAAGTGGAAAGACTAAAGTGGACAGACTATAGTGGAAAGACTGAAGTGGAAAGACTAAAGCGGAAAAACTAAAGTGGAAAGACTAAAGTGGACAGACTATAGTGGAAGGACTATAGTGGAAAGACTAAGGTGGAAAGACTAAAGTGGAAAGACTAAAGTGGACAGACTATAGTGGAAAGACTATAGTGGAAAGACTGTAGTGGACAGAATAAAGTGGAGACTATAGTGGAAAGACTAAAGTGGAAAGACTAAAGTGGACAGACTATAGTGGAAAGACTGAAGTGGAAAGACTAAAGCGGAAAAACTAAAGTGGAAAGACTAAAGTGGACAGACTATAGTGGAAGGACTATAGTGGAAAGACTATAGTGGACAGAATAAAGTGGAGACTATAGTGGAAAGACGAAAGTGGACAGAGAATAGTGGAAAGACTAAATTGGAAAGACTGTAGTGGACAGAATAAAGTGGAGACTATAGTGGAAAGCCTAAAGTGGAAAGACTAAAGTGGACAGACTATAGTGGAAAGACTATAGTGGAAAGACTGTAGTGGACAGAATAAAGTGGAGACTATAGTGGAAAGACTAAAGTGGACAGAGAATAGTGGAAAGACTAAAGTGGACAGACTATAGTGGAAAGACTAAAGTGGACAGACTAAAGTGGAAAGACTAAAGTGGAAAGACTAAAGTGGACAGACTATAGTGGAAAGACTATAGTGGAAAGACTGTAGTGGACAGAATAAAGTGAAGAGTATAGTGGAAAGACTAAAGTGGACAGTGAATAGTGGAAAGACTAAAGTGGATAGACTATAGTGGAAAGACTATAGTGGAAAGACTGTAGTGGACAGAATAAAGTGGAGACTATAGTGGAAAGACTAAAGTGGAAAGACTAAAGTGGACAGACTATAGTGGAAAGACTGAAGTGGACAGACTAAAGTAGAAAAACTAAAGTGGAAAGACTAAAGTGGACCGACTATAGTGGAAAGACTATAGTGGAAAGACTCCAGTGGACAGAATAAAGTGGAGACTATAGTGGAAAGACTAAAGTGGACAGAGAATAGTGGAAAGACTAAAGTGGACAGACTATAGTGGAAAGACTATAGTGGAAAGACTGTAGTGGACAGAATAAAGTGGATACTATAGTGGAAAGACTAAAATGGAAAGCCTAAAGTGGACAGACTATAGTGGAAAGACTGAAGTGGAAAGACTAAAGTGGACAGACAATAGTTGAAAGACTATAGTGGAAAGACTCTAATGGACAGAATAAAGTGGAGAATATAGTGGAAAAACTAAAGTGGACAGAGAGTATTGGAAAGACTAAAGTAGAAAGATTTTAGTGGACAGAATAAAGTGGAGACTATAGTGGAAAGACTAAAGTGGACAGACTATAGTGGAAAGTCTGAAGTGGAAAGACTCAGTGGATAGACTAAAGTGTACACACTGAAGTGGACAGAATAAAGTGGAGAGACTAAAGTGGAAAGACTAAAGTGGACAGACTATAGTGGAAAGACTAAAGTGGACCGACTAAAGTGGAAAGATTAAAGTGGAAAGACTAAAGTGGACAGACTATAGTGGAAATACTGTAGTGGAAAGACTTTAGTGGACAGAATAAAGAGGAGACTATAGTGGAAAAACTAAAGTGGACAGAGAATAGTGGAAAGACTAAATTGGAAAGACTGTAGTGGACAGAATAAAGTGGAGACTATAGTGGAAAGACTAAAGTGGAAAGACTAAAGTGGACAGACTATAGTGGAAAGACTAAAGTGGACAGACTAAAGTGGAAAGACTAAAGTGGAAAGACTAAAGTTGACAGACTATAGTGGAAAGACTATAGTGGAAAGACTGTAGTGGACAGAATAAAAAGGAGAGTATAGTGGAAAGACTAAAGTGGACAGAGAATAGTGGAAAGATTAAAGTGGACAGACTATAGTGGAAAGACTATAGTGGACATAATAAAGTGGAGACTATAGTGGAAAGACTAAAGTGGACAGAGAATAGTGGAAAGACTAAATTGGAAAGACTAAAGTGGACAGACTATAGTGGAAAGACTATAGTGGAAAGACTGTAGTGGAAAGACTAAAGTGGACAGAGAATAGTGGAAGGACTAAAGTGGAAAGACTAAAAGGGACAGACTATAGTGGAAAGACTATAGTGGAAAGACTAAAGTGGAAAGACTAAAGTGGACAGAATAAAGTCGAGACTGTAGTGGAAAGACTAAAGTGGAAAGACTAAAGTGGACAGACTATAGTGGAAAGTCTGAAGTGGAAAGACTAAAGCGGAAAAACTAAAGTGGAAAGACTAAAGTGGACAGACTATAGTGGAAAGACTATAGTGGAAAGACTGTAGTGGACAGAATAAAGTGGAGACTATAGTGGAAAGACTAAAGTGGGCAGAGAATAGTGGAAGGACTAAAGTGGACAGTCTACAGTGGAAAGACTATAGTGGAAAGACTATAGTGGACAGAATAAAGTGGAGACTATAGTGGAAAGACTAAAGTGGACAGTGAAGTGGAGAATATAGTGGAAAAACTAAAGTGGACAGAGAGTATTGGAAAGACTAAAGAGGACAGAGAATAGTGGAAAGACTAAATCGGAAAGACTGTAGTGGACAGAATAAAGTGGAGACTATAGTGGAAAGACTAAAGTGGAAAGACTAAAGTGGAAAGACTATAGTGGAAAGACTAAAGTGGACAGACTAAAGTGGAAAGATTAAAGTGGAAAGACTAAAGTGGACAGACTATAGTGGAAAGACTAAAGTGGACAGACTATAGTGAAAAGTCTGAAGTGGAAAGACTCAGTGGATAGACTAAAGTGTACACACTGAAGTGGACAGAATAAAGTGGAGAGACTAAAGTGGAAAGACTAAAGTGGACAGACTATAGTGGAAAGACTAAAGTGGACCGACTAAAGTGGAAAGATTAAAGTGGAAAGACTAAAGTGGACAGACTATAGTGGAAATACTATAGTGGAAAGACTGTAGTGGACAGAATAAAGAGGAGACTCTAGTGGAAAGACTAAAGTGGACAGAGAATAGTGGAAAGACTAAATTGGAAAGACTGTAGTGGACAGAATAAAGTGGAGACTATAGTGGAAAGACTAAAGTGGAAAGACTAAAGTGGACAGACTATAGTGGAAAGACTATAGTGGAAAGACTGTAGTGGACAGAATAAAGTGGAGACTATAGTGGAAAGACTAAAGTGGACAGAGAATAGTGGAAGGACTAAAGTGGAAAGACTAAAGTGGACAGACTATAGTGGAAAGACTATAGTGGAAAGACTAAAGTGGAAAGACTAAAGTGGACAGAAGAAAGTGGAGACTATAGTGGAAAGACTAAAGTGGACAGAGAATAGTGGAAGGACTAAAGTGGACAGACTATAGTGTACACACTGAAGTGGACAGAATAAAGTGGAAAGACTAAAGTGGGAAGACTAAAGTGGACAGACTATAGTGGAAAGACTAAAGTGGACAGACTAAAGTGGAAAGATTAAAGTGGAAAGACTAAAGTGGACAGACTATAGTGGAAAGACTGTAGTGGACAGAATAAAGTGGAGACTATAGTGGAAAGACTAAAGTGGAAAGACTAAAGTGGACAGAGAATAGTGGAAAGACTAAAGTGGACAGACTATAGTGGAAAGACTAAAGTGGACAGACTAAAGTGGAAAGACTAAAGTGGAAAGACTAAAGTGGACAGACTATAGTGGAAAGACTAAAGTGGACAGACTATAGTGGAAAGACTATAGTGGACAGAATAAAGTGGATACTATAGAGGAAAGACTAAAGTGGACAGAGAATAGTGGAAAGACTAAATTGGAAAGACTGTAGTGGACAGAATAAAGTGGAGACTATAGTGGAAAGCCTAAAGTGGAAAGACTAAAGTGCACAGACTATAGTGGAAAGACTATAGTGGAAAGACTGTAGTGGACAGAATAAAGTGGAGACTGTAGTGGAAAGACTAAAGTGGAAAGACTAAAGTGGACAGAGAATAGTGGAAAGACTAAAGTGGACAGACTATAGTGGAAAGACTGTAGTGGACAGAATAAAGTGGAGAGTATAGTGGAAAGACTATAGTTCTGTCCACAGTTTTGTGCCCAATTCGTTGACTGAAGTGTGCCTTGTGCCTGTACCGAAATCTAGTGTCGGCGACATGACTTCTCTGAGCAACTACAGGCCAATAGCCCTGGCGGCGGTTGTGTCGAAGCTGTTTGAGAAGTGTGTGTATGATTTAATCTTGCCACAAGTGGATTCTTCATTTTATCAGTTCGGTTTCAAGGAAAAATCTTCGACCGAGTTTTGTATATTTATTCTTAAATCAGTGATCCAATATTTTTGGATGTTTTCAAGCCCGGTGTTTGTGTGCTTCATCGATGCAAAAGCAGCATTTGACCGTGTAAACCATGAAAAGTTGTTCGATACAATGAGTGAGAAAGGAGTGGATGCACGAGTAATTGGTACCCTGCATCATTGGTTCAAGGTGCAGAAATTCAGGATTAAATGGTGTGGCTTTTTTAGTCAGCCATTTAGTGTACAAAACGGAGTACGCCAAGGAGGGGTACTCTCACCTCTACTGTACAACCTTTATGTTGATGAACTGAACATCTTGCTTTCTCGCACAGCAGTTGGCTGTTTCATCAACAATACATGCTTCAATAACATAAGCTATGCAGATGATCTTCTGATCCTGGCTCCAACTGTGGCAGCTCTTAATCTTCTGCTGGGTGTTTGCGATCGTTTTGCTTGTGAAAAAGATATAGTTTTCAACACAAAGAAGACGCTTTGTATGGCGTTCATCCCACGGAACTTGCAGCTGAAACATATTCCTGATGCTTTTCTGTCTGGAGTACCTTTGGCTTTCGTCAGTTCCTTCAAATACCTTGGTTACACTTTCACTTCAACCATGAGTGACGAAACGCATGTTGCTGCTGTCTCCTGGTCTCTGTGCTCCAGAGCAAATATACTTATTCGCAAAATTGGAAAGTGCGAGCCTGAGGTTAAAGATTTCCTTTTCATGTCGTACTGCACACCTTTGTACTGCCTTGCGTTTGTGCAGGGTATCACCTCTAAATGCGAGAGCAGGTTTCGGGTTCTTTATAACAATTCCTTCCGGTGGCTTCATGGTCTTCCCTGGAATTGCAGTGCCTCTGGTATGTTTGCTGGTGGTGGTTTACCCTCGTTTGGGGAGCTTAAGAGGAAAGCTGTGTTTTCGGTCCAGTCTAGGATCCTCAGCTCGACTAATCCGCTCCTTTTGGTGCTTTCTGGGCCTTACTTTAGGCTCTCTCTTCCGCTGTGGAAGGAGTGGACACATGTGCTTTATGATGTCCCGGTTGAGAGCTAATTGTTTGCTGTTGTTTTTTGCAATTATGTTGTTGTTTGTTGTTTATATTTGTGTTTATGGCCCCTGTTGGTCGTTGAAGAAATAAAATAATAAAATAATAATAAAGTGGACAGAGAATAGTGGAAAGACTAAAGTGGACAGACTATAGTGGAAAGACTATAGTGGAAAGACTATAGTGGACAGAATAAAGTGGAGACTATAGTAGAAAGACTAAAGTAGACAGAGAATAGTGGAAAGACTAAATTGGAAAGACTGTAGTGGACAGAATAAAGTGGAGACTATAGTGGAAAGACTAAAGTGGAAAGACTAAAGTGGACAGACTATAGTGGAAAGACTATAGTGGAAAGACTGTAGTGGAAAGACTAAAGTGGGCAGAGAATAGTGGAAGGACTAAATTGGAAAGACTAAAAGGGACAGACTATAGTGGAAAGACGATAGTGGAAAGACTAAAGTGGAAAGACTAAAGTGGACAGAATAAAGTGGAGACTATAGTGGAAAGACTAAAGTGGACAGACTATAGTGTACACACTGAAGTGGACAGAATAAAGTGGAAAGACTAAAGTGGAAAGACTAAAGTGGACAGACTATAGTGGAAAGACTAAAGTGGACGGACTAAAGTGGAAAGATTAAAGTGGAAAGACTAAAGTGGACAGACTATAGAGGAAAGACTATAGTGGAAAGACTGTAGTTGACAGAATAAAGTGGAGAGTATAGTGGAAAGACTAAAGTGGACAGAGAATAGTGGAAAGACTAAAGTGGACAGAGAATAGTGGAAAGACTTAAGTGGACAGACTATAGTGGAAAGACTATAGTGGAAAGACTAAAGTGGACAAAATAAAGTGGAGACTATAGTGGAAAGCCTAATCTGGAAAGACTAAAGTGGACAGACTATAGTGGAAAGACTGTAGTGGAAAGACTGTAGTGGACAGAATAAAGTGGAGACTATAGTGGAAAGACTATAGTGGAAAGACTAAAGTGGAAAGACTAAAGTGGACAGAGAATAGTGGAAAGACTAAAGTGGACAGACTATAGTGGAAAGACTAAAGTGGACAGCCTAAAGTGGAAAGACTATAGTGAATAGACTGTAGTGGACAGAATAAAGTGGAGATTATAGTGGAAAGACTAAAGTGGACAGAGAATAGTGGAAAGACTAAAGTAGACAGACTACAGTGGAAAGACTATAGTGGAAAGACTATAGTGGACAGAATAAAGTGGAGACTATAGTGGAAAGACTAAAGTGGACAGAGAATAGTGGAAAGACTAAATTGGAAAGACTGTAGTGGACAGAATAAAGTGGAGACTATAGTGGAAAGACTAAAGTGGAAAGACTAAAGTGGACAGACTATAGTGGAAAGACTATAGTGGAAAGACTGTAGTGGAAAGACTAAAGTGGACAGAGAATAGTGGAAGGACTAAATTGGAAAGACTAAAGTGGACAGAATAAAGTGGAGACTATAGTGGAAAGACTAAAGTGGACAGACTACAGTGGAAAGACTATAGTGGAAAGACTATAGTGGACAGACTACAGTGGAAAGACTATAGTGGAAAGACTATAGTGGACAGTGAAGTGGAGAATATAGTGGAAAAGCTAAAGTGGACAGAGAGTATTGGAAAGACTAAAGTGGAAAGATTGTAGTGAACAGAATAAAATGGAGACTATAGTGGAAAGACTAAAGCGGACAGACTATAGTGTACACACTGAAGTGGACAGAATAAAGTGGAAAGACTAAAGTGGGAAGACTAAAGTGGAAAGACTATAGAGGAAAGACTATAGTGGAAAGACTGTAGTTGACAGAATAAAGTGGAGAGTATAGTGGAAAGACTAAAGTGGACAGAGAATAGTGGAAAGACTAAAGTGGACAGACTACAGTGGAAAGACTATAGTGGAAAGACTATGGTGGACAGAATAAAGTGAAGACTATAGTGGAAAGACTAAAGTGGACAGAGAATAGTGGAAAGACTAAATTGGAAAGACTGTAGTGGACAGAATAAAGTGGAGACTATAGTGGAGAGACTAAAGTGGACAGACTATAGTGTACACACTGAAGTGGACAGAATAAAGTGGAAAGACTAAAGTGGAAAGACTAAAGTGGACAGACTATAGTGGAAAGACTAAAGTGGACAGACTAAAGTGGAAAGATTAAAGTGGAAAGACTAAAGTGGACAGACTATAGAGGAAAGACTATAGTGGAAAGACTGTAGTTGACAGAATAAAGTGGAGAGTATAGTGGAAAGACTAAAGTTTACAGAGAATAGTGGAAAGACTAAAGTGGACAGACTATAGTGGGAAGACTATAGTGGAAAGACTATAGTGGACAGAATAAAGTGGAGACTATAGTGGAAAGACTAAAGTGGAAAGACTAAAGTGGACAGAGAATAGTGGAAAGACTAAAGTGGACAGACTATAGTGGAAAGACTAAAGTGGACAGCCTAAAGTGGAAAGACTAAAGTTGAAAGACTAAAGTGGACAGACTATAGTGGAAAGACTATAGTGGAAAGACTGTAGTGGACAGAATAAAGTGGAAAGACTAAAGTGGAAAGACTAAAGTGGACAGAGAATAGTGGAAAGACTAAAGCGGACAGACTACAGTGGAAAGACTATAGTGGAAAGACTATAGTGGACAGAATAAAGTGAAGACTATAGTGGAAAGACTAAAGTGGACAGAGAATAGTGGAAAGACTAAATTGGAAAGACTGTAGTGGACAGAATAAAGTGGAGACTATAGTGGAAAGACTAAAGTGGACAGACTATAGTGTACACACTGAAGTGGACAGAATAAAGTGGAAAGACTAAAGTGGAAAGACTAAAGTGGACAGACTATAGTGGAAAGACTAAAGTGGACAGACTAAAGTGGAAAGATTAAAGTGGAAAGACTAAAGTGGACAGACTATAGAGGAAAGACTATAGTGGAAAGACTGTAGTTGACAGAATAAAGTGGAGAGTATAGTGGAAAGACTAAAGTGGACAGAGAATAGTGGAAAGACTAAAGTGGACAGACTATAGTGGAAAGACTATAGTGGAAAGACTATAGTGGACAGAATAAAGTGGAGACTATAGTGGAAAGACTAAAGTGGACAGAGAATAGTGGAAAGACTAAATTGGAAAGACTGTAGTGGACAGAATAAAGTGGAGACTATAGTGGAAAGCCTAATGTGGAAAGACTAAAGTGGACAGACTATAGTGGAAAGACTATAGTGGAAAGACTGTAGTGGACAGAATAAAGTGGAGACTATAGTGGAAAGACTAAAGTGGAAAGACTAAAGTGGACAGACCATAGTGGAAAGACTATAGTGAATAGACTGTAGTGGACAGAATAAAGTGGAGATTATAGTGGAAAGACTAAAGTGGACAGAGAATAGTGGAAAGACTAAAGTGGACAGACTACAGCGGAAAGACTATAGTGGAAAAACTATAGTGGACAGAATAAAGTGGAGACTATAGTGGAAAGACTAAAGTGGACAGAGAATAGTGGAAAGACTAAATTGGAAAGACTGTAGTGGACAGAATAAAGTGGAGACTATAGTGGAAAGACTAAAGTGGAAAGACTAAAGTGGACAGACTATAGTGGAAAGACTATAGTGGAAAGACTGTAGTGGAAAGACTAAAGTGGACAGAGAATAGTGGAAGGACTAAATTGGAAATACTAAAAGGGACAGACTATAGTGGAAAGACTATAGTGGAAAGACTAAAGTGGAAAAACTAAAGTGGACAGAATAAAGTGGAGACTATAGTGGAAAGACTAAAGTGGAAAGACTAAAGTGGACAGACTACAATGGAAAGACTATAGTTGAAAGACTATAGTGGACAGTGAGTATTGGAAAGACTAAAGTGGAAAGATTGTAGTGAACAGAATAAAGTGGAGACTATAGTGGAAAGACTAAAGTGGACAGACTATAGTGTACACACTGAAGTGGACAGAATAAAGTGGAAAGACTAAAGTGGAAAGACTAAAGTGGACAGACTATAGTGGAAAGACTAAAGTTGACAGACTAAAGTGGAAAGATTAAAGTGGAAAGACTAAAGTGGACAGACTATGTGGAAAGACTATAGTGGAAAGACTGTAGTGGACAGAATAAAGTGGAGACTAGATTGGAAAGACTAAAGTGGAAAGACGAAAGTGGACAGAGAATAGTGGAAAAACTAAAGTGGACAGACTATAGTGGAAAGACTAAAGTGGACAGACTAAAGTGGAAAGACTAAAGTGGAAAGACTAAAGTGGACAGAGAATAGTGGAAAGACTAAAGTGGACAGACTATAGTGGAAAGACTATAGTGGAAAGACTGTAGTGGACAGAATAGAGTGGAGACTATAGTGGAAAGCCTAATGTGGAAAGACTAAAGTGGACAGACTATAGTGGAAAGACTATAGTGGAAAGACTGTAGTGGACAGAATAAAGTGGAGACTATAGTGGAAAGACTAAAGTGGAAAGACTAAAGTAGACAGAGAATAGTGGAAAGTCTAAAGTGGACAGACTATAGTGGAAAGACTAAAGTGGACAGCCTAAAGTGGAAAGACTAAAGTGGAAAGACTAAAGTGGACAGACTATAGTGGAAAGACTATAGTGGAAAGACTGTAGTGGACAGAATAAAGTGGAGATTATAGTTGAAAGACTAAAGTGGACAGAGAATAGTGGAAAGACTAAAGTGGACAAACTACAGTGGAAAGACTATAGTGGAAAGACTATAGTGGACAGAATAAAGTGAAGACTATAGTGGAAAGACTAAAGTGGACAGAGAATAGTGGAAAGAATAAATTGGAAAGACTGTAGTGGACAGAATAAAGTGGAGACTATAGTGGAAAGACTAAAGTGGAAAGACTAAAGTGGACAGACTATAGTGGAAAGACTATAGTGGAAAGACTGTGGTGGAAAGACTAAAGTGGACAGAGAATAGTGGAAGGACTAAATTGGAAAGACTAAAAGGGACAGACTATAGTGGAAAGACTATAGTGAAAAGACTAAAGTGGAAAGACTAAAGTGGACAGAATAAAGTGGAGACTATAGTGGAAAGACTAAAGTGGAAAGACTAAAGTGGACAGACTAGGACTAAAGTGGAAAGACTAAAGTGGACAGACTATAGTGGAAAGACTATAGTGGAAAGACTAAAGTGGAAAGACTAAAGTGGACAGAATAAAGTGGAGACTATAGTGGAAAGACTAAAGTGGAAAGACTAAAGTGGACAGACTATAGTGGAAAGACTGAAGTTGACAGACTATAGTGGAAAAACTAAAGTGGAAAGACTAAAGTGGACAGACTTTTGTGGAAAGACTATAGTGGAAAGACTGTAGTGGACAGAATAAAGTGGAGACTATAGTGGAAAGACTAAAGTGGACAGAGAATAGTGGAAGGACTAAAGTGGACAGACTACAGTGGAAAGACTATAGTGGAAAGACTATAGTGGACAGAATAAAGTGGAGACTATAGTGGAAAGACTAAAGTGGACAGTGAAGTGGAGAATATAGTGGAAAAACTAAAGTGGACAGAGAGTATTGGAAAGACTAAAGTGGAAAGATTGTAGTTGACAGAATAAAGTGGAGACTATAGTGGAAAGACTAAAGTGGACAGACTAAAGTGGAAAGATTAAAGTGGAAAGACTAAAGTGGACAGACTATAGTGGAAAGACTAAAGTGGAAAGACTAAAGTGGAAAGATTAAAGTGGAAAGACTAAAGTGGACAGACTATAGTGGAAAGACTATAGTGGAAAGACTGTAGTGGACAGAATAAACTGGAGAGTATAGTGGAAAGACTAAAGTGGACAGAGAATAGTGGAAAGACTAATGTGGACAGACTATAGTGGAAAGACTATAGTGGAAAGACTATAGTGGACAGAATAAAGTGGAGACTATAGTGGAAAGACTAAAGTGGACAGAGAATAGTGGAAAGACTAAATTGGAAAGACTGTAGTGGACAGAATAAAGTGGAGACTATAGTGGAAAGACTAAAGTGGAAAGACTAAAGTGGACAGACTATAGTGGAAAGACTATAGTGGAAAGACTGTAGTGGACAGAATAAAGTGGAGTGGAGACTATAGTGGAAAGACTAAAGTGGAAAGACTAAAGTGGACAGACTAAAGTGGAAAGACTAAAGTGGACAGACTACAGTGGAAAGACTATAGTGGAAAGACTGTAGTGGACAGAATAAAGTGGAGACTATAGTGGAAAGACTTCAGTGGACAGAGAATAGTGGAAGGACTAAAGTGGAAAGACTAAAAGGGACAGACTACAGTGGAAAGACTATAGTGGAAAGACTAAAGTGGACAGAGAATAGTGGAAAGACTAAAGTGGACAGACTATAGTGGAAAGACTATAGTGGAAAGACTATAGTGGACAGAATAAAGTGGAGACTATAGTGGAAAGACTAAAGTGGACAGAGAATAGTGGAAAGACTAAATTGGAAAGACTGTAGTGGACAGAATAAAGTGGAGACTATAGTGGAAAGACTAAAGTGGAAAGACTAAAGTGACAGACTATAGTGGAAAGACTATAGTGGAAAGACTGTAGTGGACAGAATAAAGTGGAGACTATAGTGGAAAGACTACAGTGGACAGAGAATAGTGGAAGGACTAAAGTGGAAAGACTAAAAGGGACAGACTACAGTGGAAAGACTATAGTGGAAAGACTAAAGTGGAAAGACTAAAGTGGACAGAATAAAGTGGAGACTATAGTGGAAAGACTAAAGTGGACAGAGAATAGTGGAAGGACTAAAGTGGACAGACTATAGTGGAAAGACTATAGTGGAAAGACTATAGTGGACAGAATAAAGTGGAGACTATAGTGGAAAGACTAAAGTGGACAGAGAATAGTGGAAAGACTAAATTGGAAAGACTGTAGTGGACAGAATAAAGTGGAGACTGTAGTGGAAAGACCAAAGTGGAAAGACTAAAGTGGACAGACTATAGTGGAAAGACTATAGTGGAAAGACAGTAGTTTACAGAATAAAGTGGAGTGGGGACTATAGTGGAAAGACTAAAGTGGAAAGACTAAAGTGGACAGAGAATAGTGAAAAGACTAAAGTGGACAGACTATAGTGGAAAGACTAAAGTGGACAGACTAAAGTGGAAAGACTAAAGTGGAAAGACTAAAGTGGACAGACTATAGTGGAAAGACTATAGTGGAAAGACTGTAGTGGACAGAATAAAGTGGAGAGTATAGTGGAAAGACTAAAGTGGACAGAGAATAGTGGAAAGACTAAAGTGGACGGACTATAGTGGAAAGACTATAGTGGAAAGACTATAGTGGACAGAATAAAGTGGAGACTATAGTGGAAAGACTAAAGTGGACAGAGAATAATGGAAAGACTAAATTGGAAAGACTGTAGTGGACAGAATAAAGTGGAGACTATAGTGGAAAGACTAAAGAGGAAAGACTAAAGTGGACAGACTATAGTGGAAAGACTATAGTGGAAAGACTGTAGTGGACAGAATAAAGTGGAGACATTATGTGGAAAGACTACAGTGGACCGACTAAAGTGGAAGGACTAAAGTGGAAAGACTAAAGTTGACAGACTATAGTGGAAAGACTATAGTGGAAAGACTGTAGTGGACAGAATAAAGAGGAGACTATAGTGGAAAGACTAAAGTGGACAGAGAATAGTGGAAAGACTAAAGTGGACAGACTATAGTGGAAAGAAAAAGGTGGACCGACTAAAGTGGAAAGACTAAAGTGGAAAGACTAAAGTGGACAGACTATAGTGGAGAGACTATAGTGGAAAGACTGTAGTGGACAGAATAAAGTGGAGAATATAGTGGAAAGACTAAAGTGGACAGAGAATAGTGGAAAGACTAAAGTGGACAGACAATAGTGGAAAGACTATAGTGGAAAGACTAAAGTGGACAGAGAATGGTGGAAAGACTAAATTGGAAAGACTGTAGTGGACAGAATAAAGTGGAGACTATAGTGGAAAGACTAAAGTGGAAAGACTAAAGTGGACAGACTATAGTGGAAAGACTATAGAGGAAAGACTGTAGTGGACAGAATAAAGTGGAGACTATAGTGGAAAGACTAAAGTGGAAAGACTAAAGTGGACAGAGAATAGTGGAAAGACTAATGTGGACAGACGATAGTGAAAAGACTAAAGTGGACAGACTAAAGTGGAAAGACTAAAGTGGACAGACTATAGTGGAAAGACTATAGTGGAAAGACTGTAGTGGAAAGACTAAAGTGGACAGAGAATAGTGGAAGGACTAAATTGGAAAGACTAAAAGGGACAGATTATAGTGGAAAGACTATAGTGGAAAGACTAAAGTGGAGAGACTAAAGTGGACAGAATAAAGTGGAGACTATAGTGGAAAGACTAAAGTGGAAAGACTAAAGTGTACAGACTAGGACTAAAGTGGAAAGACTAAAGTGGACAGACTATAGTGGAAAGACTATAGTGGAAAGACTAAAGTGGAAAGACTAAAGTGGACAGAATAAAGTGGAGACTATAGTGGAAAGACTAAAGTGGAAAGACTAAAGTGGACAGACTATAGTGGAAAAACTGAAGTTGACAGACTAAAGTGGAAAAACTAAAGTGGAAAGACTAAAGTGGACAGACAATTGTGGAAAGACTATAGTGGAAAGACTGTAGTGGACAGAATAAAGTGGAAAGATTAAAGTGGAAAAACTAAAGTGGACAGAGAGTATTGGAAAGACTAAAGTGGAAAGATTGTAGTGGACAGAATAAAGTGGAGACTAGTGTGGAAAGACTAAAGTGGACAGACTAAAGTGGAAAGATTAAAGTGGAAAGACTAAAGTGGACAGACTATAGTGGAAAGACTAAAGTGGACAGACTAAAGTGGAAAGATTAAAGTGGAAAGACTAAAGTGGACAGACTAGAGTGGAAAGACTATAGTGGAAAGACTGTAGTGGACAGAATAAACTGGAGAGTATAGTGGAAAGACTAAAGTGGACAGAGAATAGTGGAAAGACTAAAGTGGACAGACTATAGTGGAAAGACTATAGTGGAAAGACTTTAGTGGACAGAATAAAGTGGAGACTATAGTGGAAAGACTAAAGTGGACAGAGAATAGTGGAAAGACTAAATTGGAAAGACTGTAGTGGACAGAATAAAGTGGACAGACTATAGTGGAAAGACTATAGTGGAAAGACTTTAGTGGACAGAATAAAGTGGAGACTAAAGTGGAAAGACGAAAGTGGACAGACTATAGTGGAAAGACTATAGTGGAAAGACTGTAGTGGACAGAATAAAGTGGAGTGGAGACTATAGTGGAAAGACTAAAGTGGACAGAGAATAGTGGAAAGACTAAAGTGGACAGACTATAGTGGAAAGACTAAAGTGGACAGACTAAAGTGGAAAGACTAAAGTGGACAGACTATAGTGGAAAGACTATAGTGGAAAGACTGTAGTGGACAGAATAAAGTGGAGACTATAGTGGAAAGACTACAGTGGACAGAGAATAGTGGAAGGACTAAAGTGGAAAGACTAAAAGGGACAGACTACAGTGGAAAGACTATAGTGGAAAGACTAAAGTGGACAGAGAATAGTGGAAAGACTAAAGTGGACAGACTATAGTTGAAAGACTATAGTAAAAAGACTATAGTGGACAGAATAAAGTGGAGACTATAGTAGAAAGACTAAAGTGGACAGACTAAAGTGGAAAGATTAAAGTGGAAAGACTAAAGTGGACAGACTAAATTGGAAAGATTAAAGTGGAAAGACTAAAGTGGACAGACTATAGTGGAAAGACTATAGTGGAAAGACTGTAGTGGACAGAATAAACTGGAGAGTATAGTGGAAAGACTAAAGTGGACAGAGAATAGTGGAAAGACTAAAGTGGACAGACTATAGGGGAAAGACTATAGTGGACAGAATAAAGTGGAGACTATAGTGGAAAGACTAAAGTGGAAAGACTAAAGTGGACAGACTATAGTGGAAAGACTATAGTGGAAAGACAGTAGTGAACAGAATAAAGTGGAGTGGAGACTATAGTGGAAAGACTAAAGTGGAAAGACTAAAGTGGACAGAGAATAGTGGAAAGACTAAAGTGGACAGACTATAGTAGAAAGACTAAAGTGGACAGACTAAAGTGGAAAGACTAAAGTGGACAGACTATAGTGGAAAGACTATAGTGGAAAGACTGTAGTGGACAGAATAAAGTGGAGACTATAGTGGAAAGACTACAGTGGACAGAGAATAGTGGAAGGACTAAAGTGGAAAGACTAAAAGGGACAGACTACAGTGGAAAGACTATAGTGGAAAGACTAAAGTGGACAGAGAATAGTGGAAAGACTAAAGTGGACAGACTATAGTGGAAAGACTATAGTGGACAGAATAAAGTGGAGACTATAGTGGAAAGACTAAAGTGGACAGAGAATAGTGGAAAGACTAAATTGGAAAGACTGTAGTGGACAGAATAAAGTGGAGACTATAGTGGAAAGACTAAAGTGGAAAGACTAAAATGGACAGACTATAGTGGAAAAACTGAAGTTGATAGACTAAAGTGGAAAAACTAAAGTGGAAAGACTAAAGTGGACAGACTATAGTGGAAAGACTATAGTGGAAAGACTGTAGTGGACAGAATAAAGAGGAGACTATAGTGGAAAGACTAAAGTGGACAGAGAATAGTGGAAGGACTAAAGTAGACAGACTATAGTGGAAAGACAAAAGTGGACAGACTAAAGTGGAAAGACTAAAGTGGAAAGACTATAGTGGAAAGACTATAGTGGAAAGACTGTAGTGGACAGAATAAAGAGGAGACTATAGTGGAAAGACTAAAGTGGACAGAGAATAGTGGAAGGACTAAAGTGGATAGACTACAGTGGAAAGACTATAGTGGAAAGACTATAGTGGACAGAATAAAGTGGAGACTATAGTGGAAAGACTAAAGTGGACAGTGAAGTGGAGAATATAGTGGAAAAACTAAAGTGGACAGAGAGTATTGGAAAGACTAAAGTGGAAAGATTGTAGTGGACAGAATAAAGTGGAGACTATAGTGGAAAGACAAAAGTGGACAGACTAAAGTGGAAAGATTAAAGTGGAAAGACTAAAGTGGACAGACTATAGTGGAAAGACTAAAGTGGACAGACTAAAGTGGAAAGATTAAAGTGGAAAGACTAAAGTGGACAGACTATAGTGGAAAGACTATAGTGGAAAGACTGTAGTGGACAGAATAAACTGGAGAGTATAGTGGAAAGACTAAGGTGGACAGAGAATAGTGGAAAGACTAAAGTGGACAGACTATAGTGGAAAGACTATAGTGGAAAGACTATAGTGGACAGAATAAAGTGGAGACTATAGTGGAAAGACTAAAGTGGACAGAGAATAGTGGAAAGACTAAATTGGAAAGACTGTAGTGGGCAGAATAAAGTGGAGACTATAGTGGAAAGACTAAAGTGGAAAGACTAAAGTGGACAGACTATAGTGGAAAGACTATAGTGGAAAGACTGTAGTGGACAGAATAAAGTGGAGTGGAGACTATAGTGGAAAGACTAAAGTGGAAAGACTAAAGTGGACAGAGAATAGTGGAAAGTCTAAAGTGGACAGACTATAGTGGAAAGACTAAAGTGGACAAACTAAAGTGGAAAGACTAAAGTGGACAGACTATTGTGGAAAGACTATAGTGGAAAGACTGTAGTGGACAGAATAAAGTGGAGACTATAGTGGAAAGACTACAGTGGACAGAGAATAGTGGAAGGACTAAAGTGGAAAGACTAAAAGGGACAGACTACAGTGGAAAGACTATAGTGGAAAGACTAAAGTGGACAGAGAATAGTGGAAAGACTAAAGTGGACAGACTATAGTGGAAAGACTATAGTGGAAAGACTATAGTGGACAGAATAAAGTGGAGACTATAGTGGAAAGACTAAAGTGGACAGAGAATAGTGGAAAGACTAAATTGGAAAGACTGTAGTGGACAGAATAAAGTGGAGACTATAGTGGAAAGACTAAAGTGGAAAGACTAAAGTGGACAGACTATAGTGGAAAGACTATAGTGGAAAGACTGTAGTGGTCAGAAGAAAGTGGAGACTATAGTGGAAAGACTACAGTGGACAGAGAATAGTGGAAGGACTAAAGTGGAAAGACTAAAAGGGACAGATTACAGTGGAAAGACTATAGTGGAAAGACTAAAGTGGAAAGACTAAAGTGGACAGAATAAAGTGGAGACTATAGTGGAAAGACTAAAGTGGACAGAGAATAGTGGAAGGACTAAAGTGGACAGACTATAGTGGAAAGACTATAGTTGAAAGACTATAGTGGACAGAATAAAGTGGAGACTATAGTGGAGAGACTAAAGTGGACAGAGAATAGTGGTTAGACTAAATTGGAAAGACTGTAGTGGACAGAATAAAGTGGAGACTGTAGTGGAAAGATCGAATTGGAAAGACTAAAGTGGACAGACTATAGTGGAAAGACTATAGTGGAAAGACTGTAGTGGACAGAATAAAGTGGAGTGGGGACTATAGTGGAAAGACTAAAGTGGAAAGACTAAAGTGGACAGAGAATAGTGAAAAGACTAAAGTGGACAGACTATAGTGGAAAGACTAAAGTGGACAGACTAAAGTGGAAAGACTAAAGTGGAAAGACTAAAGTGGACAGACTATAGTGGAAAGACTATAGTGGAAAGACTGTAGTGGACAGAATAAAGTGGAGAGTATAGTGGAAAGACTAAAGTGGACAGAGAATAGTGGAAAGACTAAAGTGGACAGACTATAGTGGAAAGACTATAGTGGAAAGACTATAGTGGACAGAATAAAGTGGAGACTATAGTGGAAAGACTGTAGTGGACAGAATAAAGTGGAGAGTATAGTGGAAAGACAAAAGTGGACAGACTAAAGTGGAAAGACTAAAGTGGAAAGACTAAAGTGGACAGACTATAGTGGAAAGACTATAGTGGAAAGACTGTAGTGGACAGAATAAAGTGGAGAATATAGTGGAAAGACTAAAGTGGACAGAGAATAGTGGAAAGACTAAAGTGGACAGACAATAGTGGAAAGACTATAGTGGAAAGACTAAAGTGGACAGAGAATGGTGGAAAGACTAAATTGGAAAGACTGTAGTGGACAGAATAAAGTGGAGACTATAGTGGAAAGACTAAAGTGGAAAGACTAAAGTGGACAGACTATAGTGGAAAGACTATAGTGGAAAGACTGTAGTGGACAGAATAAAGTGGAGACTATAGTGGAAAGACTAAAGTGGAAAGACTAAAGTGGACAGAGAATAGTGGACAGACTAAAGTGGACAGACTATAGTGAAAAGACTAAAGTGGGGAGACTAAAGTGGAAAGACTAAAGTGGAAAGACTAAAGTGGACAGACTATAGTGGAAAGGCTATAGTGGAAAGACTGTAGTGGACAGAATAAAGTGGAGAGTATAGTGGAAAGACTAAAGTGGACAGAGAATAGTGGAAAGACTAAAGTGGACAGACTATAGTGGAAAGACTATAGTGGAAAGACTATAGTGGAAAGACTATAGTGGACAGAATAAAGTGGAGACTATAGTGGAAAGACTAAAGTGGACAGAGAATAGTGGAAAGACTAAATTGGAAAGACTGTAGTGGACAGAATAAAGTGGAGACTATAGTGGAAAGACTAAAGTGGAAAGACTAAAGTGGACAGACTATAGTGGACAGACTATGGTGGAAAGACTATAGTGGAAAGACTGTAGTGGACAGAATAAAGTGGAGAGTACAGTGGAAAGACTAAAGTGGACAGAGAATAGCGGAAGGACTAAAGTGGAAAGACTAAAGGACAGACTATAGTGGAAAGACTATAGTGGAAAGACTAAAGTGGAAAGACTAAAGTGGACAGAATAAAGTGGAAACTATAGTGGAAAGACTAAAGTGGAAAGACTAAAGTGGACAGACTATAGTGGAAAGACTGGAGTTGACAGACTAAAGTGGAAAAACTAAAGTGGAAAGACTAAAGTGGAGGAAAGACTATAGTGGAAAGACTGTAGTGGACAGAATAAAGTGGAGACTATAGTGGAGACTATAGTGGAAAGACTAAAGTGGACAGTGAAGTGGAGAATATAGTGGAAAAACTAAAGTGGACAGAGAGTATTGGAAAGACTAAAGTGGAAAGATTGTAGTGGAAAGAATAGAGTGGAGACTATAGTGGAAAGACTAAAGTGGACAGACTATAGTGTATACACTGAAGTGGACAGAATAAAGTGGAAAGACTAAAGTGATAGACTAAAGTGGACAGACTATAGTGGAAAGACTAAAGTGGACAGACTAAAGTGGAAAGATTAAAGTGGAAAGACTAAAGTGGACAGACTATAGTGGAAAGACTATAGTGGAAAGACTGTAGTGGACAGAATAAAGTGGAGATTATAGTGGAAAGACTAAAGTGGAAAGACTAAAGTGGACAGACTATAGTGGAAAGACTGAATTGGAAAGACTCAGTGGACAGACTAAAGTGTACACACTGAAATGGACAGAATAAAGTGGAAAGACTAAAGTGGAAAGACTAAAGTGGATAGTCTTGTTGTGTGACTGTGAAAATTTGAATGAACTTAGGTTAGAAATTTTTGGAGTAAATGAAGGAGGAGTAGATGAAGAATGGATGTGTAGGATCATGGGAAATAGTTGTTTCATGAGTATTAAACAGTTAGCCAGGTTCCTCAGGGTAGCCCTAGCCCATAGGGATAGGTGCTTATAGAAGGTATTATTTTTGTTTGTTTGAGTTTATTTTTCATGTATTTGCCTTGGCCTTTGGCTCTTAGTGTAAATAAATCTTATCTTATCTATCTTATCTATAGTGGAAAGACTAAAGTGGACAGATTAAAGTGGAAAAACTAAAGTGGAAAGACTAAAGTGGAAAGACTAAAATGGACAGACTATAGTGGAAAAACTGAAGTTGATAGACTAAAGTGGAAAAACTAAAGTGGAAAGACTAAAGTGGACAGACTATAGTGGAAAGACTATAGTGGAAAGACTGTAGTGGACAGAATAAAGAGGAGACTATAGTGGAAAGACTAAAGTGGACAGAGAATAGTGGAAGGACTAAAGTAGACAGACTATAGTGGAAAGACAAAAGTGGACAGACTAAAGTGGAAAGACTAAAGTGGAAAGACTATAGTGGAAAGACTATAGTGGAAAGACTGTAGTGGACAGAATAAAGAGGAGACTATAGTGGAAAGACTAAAGTGGACAGAGAATAGTGGAAGGACTAAAGTGGATAGACTACAGTGGAAAGACTATAGTGGAAAGACTATAGTGGACGGAATAAAGTGGAGACTATAGTGGAAAGACTAAAGTGGACAGTGAAGTGGAGAATATAGTGGAAAAACTAAAGTGGACAGAGAGTATTGGAAAGACTAAAGTGGAAAGATTGTAGTGGACAGAATAAAGTGGAGACTATAGTGGAAAGACAAAAGTGGACAGACTAAAGTGGAAAGATTAAAGTGGAAAGACTAAAGTGGACAGACTATAGTGGAAAGACTAAAGTGGACAGACTAAAGTGGAAAGATTAAAGTGGAAAGACTAAAGTGGACAGACTATAGTGGAAAGACTATAGTGGAAAGACTGTAGTGGACAGAATAAACTGGAGAGTATAGTGGAAAGACTAAGGTGGACAGAGAATAGTGGAAAGACTAAAGTGGACAGACTATAGTGGAAAGACTATAGTGGAAAGACTATAGTGGACAGAATAAAGTGGAGACTATAGTGGAAAGACTAAAGTGGACAGAGAATAGTGGAAAGACTAAATTGGAAAGACTGTAGTGGGCAGAATAAAGTGGAGACTATAGTGGAAAGACTAAAGTGGAAAGACTAAAGTGGACAGACTAAAGTGGAAAGACTATAGTGGAAAGACTGTAGTGGACAGAATAAAGTGGAGTGGAGACTATAGTGGAAAGACTAAAGTGGAAAGACTAAAGTGGACAGAGAATAGTGGAAAGTCTAAAGTGGACAGACTATAGTGGAAAGACTAAAGTGGACAAACTAAAGTGGAAAGACTAAAGTGGACAGACTATTGTGGAAAGACTATAGTGGAAAGACTGTAGTGGACAGAATAAAGTGGAGACTATAGTGGAAAGACTAAAGTGGACAGTGAAGTGGAGAATATAGTGGAAAAACTAAAGTGGACAGAGAGTATTGGAAAGACTAAAGTGGAAAGATTGTAGTGGACAGAATAAAGTGGAGACTATAGTGGAAAGACAAAAGTGGACAGACTAAAGTGGAAAGATTAAAGTGGAAAGACTAAAGTGGACAGACTATAGTGGAAAGACTAAAGTGGACAGACTAAAGTGGAAAGATTAAAGTGGAAAGACTAAAGTGGACAGACTATAGTGGAAAGACTATAGTGGAAAGACTGTAGTGGACAGAATAAACTGGAGAGTATAGTGGAAAGACTAAGGTGGACAGAGAATAGTGGAAAGACTAAAGTGGACAGACTATAGTGGAAAGACTATAGTGGAAAGACTATAGTGGACAGAATAAAGTGGAGACTATAGTGGAAAGACTAAAGTGGACAGAGAATAGTGGAAAGACTAAATTGGAAAGACTGTAGTGGGCAGAATAAAGTGGAGACTATAGTGGAAAGACTAAAGTGGAAAGACTAAAGTGGACAGACTATAGTGGAAAGACTATAGTGGAAAGACTGTAGTGGACAGAATAAAGTGGAGTGGAGACTATAGTGGAAAGACTAAAGTGGAAAGACTAAAGTGGACAGAGAATAGTGGAAAGTCTAAAGTGGACAGACTATAGTGGAAAGACTAAAGTGGACAAACTAAAGTGGAAAGACTAAAGTGGACAGACTATTGTGGAAAGACTATAGTGGAAAGACTGTAGTGGACAGAATAAAGTGGAGACTATAGTGGAAAGACTACAGTGGACAGAGAATAGTGGAAGGACTAAAGTGGAAAGACTAAAAGGGACAGACTACAGTGGAAAGACTATAGTGGAAAGACTAAAGTGGACAGAGAATAGTGGAAAGACTAAAGTGGACAGACTATAGTGGAAAGACTATAGTGGAAAGACTATAGTGGACAGAATAAAGTGGAGACTATAGTGGAAAGACTAAAGTGGACAGAGAATAGTGGAAAGACTAAATTGGAAAGACTGTAGTGGACAGAATAAAGTGGAGACTATAGTGGAAAGACTAAAGTGGAAAGACTAAAGTGGACAGACTATAGTGGAAAGACTATAGTGGAAAGACTGTAGTGGTCAGAAGAAAGTGGAGACTATAGTGGAAAGACTACAGTGGACAGAGAATAGTGGAAGGACTAAAGTGGAAAGACTAAAAGGGACAGATTACAGTGGAAAGACTATAGTGGAAAGACTAAAGTGGAAAGACTAAAGTGGACAGAATAAAGTGGAGACTATAGTGGAAAGACTAAAGTGGACAGAGAATAGTGGAAGGACTAAAGTGGACAGACTATAGTGGAAAGACTATAGTTGAAAGACTATAGTGGACAGAATAAAGTGGAGACTATAGTGGAAAGACTAAAGTGGACAGAGAATAGTGGTTAGACTAAATTGGAAAGACTGTAGTGGACAGAATAAAGTGGAGACTGTAGTGGAAAGATCGAATTGGAAAGACTAAAGTGGACAGACTATAGTGGAAAGACTATAGTGGAAAGACTGTAGTGGACAGAATAAAGTGGAGTGGGGACTATAGTGGAAAGACTAAAGTGGAAAGACTAAAGTGGACAGAGAATAGTGAAAAGACTAAAGTGGACAGACTATAGTGGAAAGACTAAAGTGGACAGACTAAAGTGGAAAGACTAAAGTGGAAAGACTAAAGTGGACAGACTATAGTGGAAAGACTATAGTGGAAAGACTGTAGTGGACAGAATAAAGTGGAGAGTATAGTGGAAAGACTAAAGTGGACAGAGAATAGTGGAAAGACTAAAGTGGACAGACTATAGTGGAAAGACTATAGTGGAAAGACTATAGTGGACAGAATAAAGTGGAGACTATAGTGGAAAGACTGTAGTGGACAGAATAAAGTGGAGAGTATAGTGGAAAGACAAAAGTGGACAGACTAAAGTGGAAAGACTAAAGTGGAAAGACTAAAGTGGACAGACTATAGTGGAAAGACTATAGTGGAAAGACTGTAGTGGACAGAATAAAGTGGAGAATATAGTGGAAAGACTAAAGTGGACAGAGAATAGTGGAAAGACTAAAGTGGACAGACAATAGTGGAAAGACTATAGTGGAAAGACTAAAGTGGACAGAGAATGGTGGAAAGACTAAATTGGAAAGACTGTAGTGGACAGAATAAAGTGGAGACTATAGTGGAAAGACTAAAGTGGAAAGACTAAAGTGGACAGACTATAGTGGAAAGACTATAGTGGAAAGACTGTAGTGGACAGAATAAAGTGGAGACTATAGTGGAAAGACTAAAGTGGAAAGACTAAAGTGGACAGAGAATAGTGGACAGACTAAAGTGGACAGACTATAGTGAAAAGACTAAAGTGGGGAGACTAAAGTGGAAAGACTAAAGTGGAAAGACTAAAGTGGACAGACTATAGTGGAAAGGCTATAGTGGAAAGACTGTAGTGGACAGAATAAAGTGGAGAGTATAGTGGAAAGACTAAAGTGGACAGAGAATAGTGGAAAGACTAAAGTGGACAGACTATAGTGGAAAGACTATAGTGGAAAGACTATAGTGGAAAGACTATAGTGGACAGAATAAAGTGGAGACTATAGTGGAAAGACTAAAGTGGACAGAGAATAGTGGAAAGACTAAATTGGAAAGACTGTAGTGGACAGAATAAAGTGGAGACTATAGTGGAAAGACTAAAGTGGAAAGACTAAAGTGGACAGACTATAGTGGACAGACTATGGTGGAAAGACTATAGTGGAAAGACTGTAGTGGACAGAATAAAGTGGAGAGTACAGTGGAAAGACTAAAGTGGACAGAGAATAGCGGAAGGACTAAAGTGGAAAGACTAAAGGACAGACTATAGTGGAAAGACTATAGTGGAAAGACTAAAGTGGAAAGACTAAAGTGGACAGAATAAAGTGGAAACTATAGTGGAAAGACTAAAGTGGAAAGACTAAAGTGGACAGACTATAGTGGAAAGACTGGAGTTGACAGACTAAAGTGGAAAAACTAAAGTGGAAAGACTAAAGTGGAGGAAAGACTATAGTGGAAAGACTGTAGTGGACAGAATAAAGTGGAGACTATAGTGGAGACTATAGTGGAAAGACTAAAGTGGACAGTGAAGTGGAGAATATAGTGGAAAAACTAAAGTGGACAGAGAGTATTGGAAAGACTAAAGTGGAAAGATTGTAGTGGAAAGAATAAAGTGGAGACTATAGTGGAAAGACTAAAGTGGACAGACTATAGTGTATACACTGAAGTGGACAGAATAAAGTGGAAAGACTAAAGTGATAGACTAAAGTGGACAGACTATAGTGGAAAGACTAAAGTGGACAGACTAAAGTGGAAAGATTAAAGTGGAAAGACTAAAGTGGACAGACTATAGTGGAAAGACTATAGTGGAAAGACTGTAGTGGACAGAATAAAGTGGAGATTATAGTGGAAAGACTAAAGTGGAAAGACTAAAGTGGACAGACTATAGTGGAAAGACTGAATTGGAAAGACTCAGTGGACAGACTAAAGTGTACACACTGAAATGGACAGAATAAAGTGGAAAGACTAAAGTGGAAAGACTAAAGTGGATAGTCTTGTTGTGTGACTGTGAAAATTTGAATGAACTTAGGTTAGAAATTTTTGGAGTAAATGAAGGAGGAGTAGATGAAGAATGGATGTGTAGGATCATGGGAAATAGTTGTTTCATGAGTATTAAACAGTTAGCCAGGTTCCTCAGGGTAGCCCTAGCCCATAGGGATAGGTGCTTATAGAAGGTATTATTTTTGTTTGTTTGAGTTTATTTTTCATGTATTTGCCTTGGCCTTTGGCTCTTAGTGTAAATAAATCTTATCTTATCTATCTTATCTATAGTGGAAAGACTAAAGTGGACAGATTAAAGTGGAAAAACTAAAGTGGAAAGACTAAAGTGGACAGACTATAGTGGAAAGACTATAGTGGAAAGACTGTAGTGGACAGAATAAAGTGGAGACTATAGTGGAAAGACTAAAGTGGACAGAGAATAGTGGAAAGACTAAAGTGGACAGACTAAAGTGGAAAGACTATAGTGGAAAGACTGTAGTGGACAGAATAAAATGGAGACTATAGTGGAACGACTAAAGTGGACAGAGAATAGTGGAAAGACTAAAGTTGACAGACTTTAGTGGAAAGACTATAGTGGAAAGACTGAAGTGGACAGAATAAAGTGGAGACTATAGTGGAAAGAATAAAGTGGACAGAGAATAGTGGAAAGACTAAAGTGGAAAGACTGTAGTGGACAGAACAAAGTTGAGACTATAGTGGAAAGACTAAAGTGGAAAGATCAAAGTGGACAGACTGTAGTTGAAAGACTATAGTGGAAAGACAGTAGTGGACAGAATAACGTGGAGACTATAGTGGAAAGACTAAAGTGGACAGAGAATAGTGGAAAGACTAAAGTGGACAGACTATAGTGGAAAGACTATAGTGGAAAGACTGTAGTGGACAGAATAGAGTGGAGACTATAGTGGAAAGACTAAAGTGGACAGAGAATAGTGGAAAGACTAAAGTGGAAAGACTAAAGTGGATAGACTATAGTGGAAAGACTAAAGTGGAAAGACTGAAGTGGAAAAACTAAAGTGGAAAGACTAAAGTGGACAGACTATAGTGGAAAGACTATAGTGGAAAGACTGTATTGGACAGAATAAAATGGAGACTATAGTAGAAAGACTAAAGTGGACAGAGAATATTGGAAAGACTAAAGTTGACAGACTTAGTGGAAAGACTATAGTGGAAAGACTGAAGTGGACAGAATAAAGTGGAGACTATAGTGGAAAGACTAAAGTGGACAGAGAATAGTGGAAAGACTAAAGTGGAAAGACTGTAGTGGACAGAATAAAGTGGAGACTATAGTGGAAAGACTAAAGTGGACAGAGAGTATTGGAAAGACTAAAGTGGAAAGACTGTAGTGGACAGAATAAAGTGGAGACTATAGTGGAAAGACTAAAGTGGAAAGAATAAAGCGGAGAGACTATAGTGGAAAGACTATAGTGGAAAGACTATAGTGGAAAGACTGTAGTGGACAGAATAAAGTGGAGACTATAGTGGAAAGACTAAAGTGGAAAGACTAAAGTGGACAGACTATAGTGGAAAGACTGTAGTGGACAGAATGAAGTGGAGACTGTAGTGGAAAGGCTAAAGTGGACAGAAAATAGTGGAAAGACTAAATTGGAAAGACTGTAGTGGACAGAATAAAGTGGAGACTATAGTGGAAAGACTAAAGTGGAAGTACTAAAGTGGACAGACTATAGTGGAAAGACTGAAGGGGAAAGACTCAGTGGACAGACTAAAGTGTACAAACTGAAATGGACAGAATAAAGTGGAAAGACTAAAGTGGAAAGACTAAAGTGGATAGACTATAGTGGAAAGACTAAAGTGGACAGGCTAAAGTGGAAAAACTAAAGTGGAAAGACTAAAGTGGACAGACTATAGTGGAAAGACTATAGTGGAAAGACTGTAGTGGACAGAATAAAGTGGAGACTATAGTGGAAAGACTAAAGTGGACAGAGAATAGTGGAAAGACTAAAGTGGACAGACTATAGTGGAAAGACTATAGTGGAAAGACTGTAGTGGACAGAATAAAATGGAGACTATAGTGGAAAGACATAAGTGGACAGAGAATAGTGGAAAAACTAAAGTTGACAGACTTTAGTGGAAAGACTATAGTGGAAAGACTGAAGTGGACAGAATAAAGTGGAGACTATAGTTGAAAGACTAAAGTGGACAGAGAATAGTGGAAAGACTAAAGTGGAAAGACTGTAGTGGACAGAACAAAGTTGAGACTATAGTGGAAAGTCGACAGACTATAGTGGAAAGACTATAGTGGAAATACTGTAGTGGACAGAATAAAGTGGAGACTATAGTGGAAAGGCTAAAGTGGACAGAGAATAGTGGAAAGACTAAAGTGGACAGACTATAGTGGAAAGACTATAGTGGAAAGACTGTAGTGGACAGAATAAAGTGGAGACTATAGTGGAAAGACTAAAGTGGACAGAGAATAGTGGAAAAACTAAAGTGGAAAGAATAAAGTGGACAGACTATAGTGGAAAGACTAAAGTGGACAGACTAAAGTGGACAGAAAATAGTGGAAAGACTAAATTGGAAAGACTGTAGTGGACAGAATAAAGTTGAGACTATAGTGGAAAGACTGAAGTGGAAAGACTAAAGTGGACAGACTATAGTGGAAAGACTGAAGTGGAAATACTCAGTGGACAGACTAAAGTGTACACACTGAAATGGACAGAATAAAGTGGAAAGACTAAAGTGGAAAGACTAAAGTGGATAGACTATAGTGGAAAGACTAAAGTGGACAGACTAAAGTGGAAAAACTAAAGTGGAAAGACTAAAGTGGACAGACTATAGTGGAAAGACTATAGTGGAAAGACTGTAGTGGACAGAATAAAGTGGAGACTATAGTGGAAAGACTAAAGTGGACAGAGAATAGTGGAAAGACTAAAGTGGACAGACTATAGTGGAAAGACTGTATTGGACAGAATAAAATGGAGACTATAGTAGAAAGACTAAAGTGGACAGAGAATAGTGGAAAGACTAAAGTTGACAGACTTAGTGGAAAGACTATAGTGGAAAGACTGAAGTGGACAGAATAAAGTGGAGACTATAGTGGAAAGACTAAAGTGGACAGAGAATAGTGGAAAGACTAAAGTGGAAAGACTGTAGTGGACAGAATAAAGTGGAGACTATAGTGGAAAGACTAAAGTGGACAGAGAGTATTGGAAAGACTAAAGTGGAAAGACTGTAGTGGACAGAATAAAGTGGAGACTATAGTGGAAAGACTAAAGTGGAAAGAATAAAGCGGAGAGACTATAGTGGAAAGACTATAGTGGAAAGACTATAGTGGAAAGACTGTAGTTGACAGAATAAAGTGGAGACTATAGTGGAAAGACTAAAGTGGAAAGACTAAAGTGGACAGACTATAGTGGAAAGACTGTAGTGGACAGAATGAAGTGGAGACTGTAGTGGAAAGACTAAAGTGGACAGAAAATAGTGGAAAGACTAAATTGGAAAGACTGTAGTGGACAGAATAAAGTGGAGACTATAGTGGAAAGACTAAAGTGGAAGTACTAAAGTGGACAGACTATAGTGGAAAGACTGAAGGGGAAAGACTCAGTGGACAGACTAAAGTGTACAAACTGAAATGGACAGAATAAAGTGGAAAGACTAAAGTGGAAAGACTAAAGTGGATAGACTATAGTGGAAAGACTAAAGTGGACAGGCTAAAGTGGAAAAACTAAAGTGGAAAGACTAAAGTGGACAGACTATAGTGGAAAGACTATAGTGGAAAGACTGTAGTGGACAGAATAAAGTGGAGACTATAGTGGAAAGACTAAAGTGGACAGAGAATAGTGGAAAGACTAAAGTGGAAAGACTGTAGTGGACAGAACAAAGTTGAGACTATAGTGGAAAGTGGACAGACTATAGTGGAAAGACTATAGTGGAAATACTGTAGTGGACAGAATCAAGTGGAGACTATAGTGGAAAGACTAAAGTGGACAGAGAATAGTGGAAAGACTAAAGTGGACAGACTATAGTGGAAAGACTGAAGTGGAAAAACTAAAGTGGAAAGACTAAAGTGGACAGACTATAGTGGAAAGACTATAGTGGAAAGACTGTATTGGACAGAATAAAATGGAGACTATAGTGGTAAGACTAAAGTGGACAGAGAATAGTGGAAAGACTAAAGTTGACAGACTTTAGTGGAAAGACTGAAGTGGACAGAATAAAGTGGAGACTATAGTTGAAAGACTAAAGTGGACAGAGAATAGTGGAAAGACTAAAGTGGAAAGACTGTAGTGGACAGAACAAAGTTGAGACTATAGTGGAAAGTGGACAGACTATAGTGGAAAGACTATAGTGGAAATACTGTAGTGGACAGAATAAAGTGGAGACTATAGTGGAAAGGCTAAAGTGGACAGAGAATAGTGGAAAGACTAAAGTGGACAGACTATAGTGGAAAGACTATAGTGGAAAGACTGTAGTGGACAGAATAAAGTGGAGACTATAGTGGAAAGACTAAAGTGGACAGAAAATAGTGGAGAAACTAAAGTGGAAAGAATAAAGTGGACAGACTATAGTGGAAAGACTAAAGTGGACAGACTAAAGTGGACAGAAAATAGTGGAAAGACTAAATTGGAAAGACTGTAGTGGACAGAATAAAGTTGAGACTATAGTGGAAAGACTAAAGTGGAAAGACTAAAGTGGACAGACTATAGTGGAAAGACTGAAGTGGAAATACTCAGTGGACAGACTAAAGTGTACACACTGAAATGGACAGAATAAAGTGGAAAGACTAAAGTGGAAAGACTAAAGTGGATAGACTATAGTGGAAAGACTAAAGTGGACAGACTAAAGTGGAAAAACTAAAGTGGAAAGACTAAAGTGGACAGACTATAGTGGAAAGACTATAGTGGAAAGACTGTAGTGGACAGAATAAAGTGGAGACTATAGTGGAAAGACTAAAGTGGACAGAGAATAGTGGAAAGACTAAAGTGGACAGACTATAGTGGAAAGACTGAAGTGGAAAAACTAAAGTGGAAAGACTAAAGTGGACAGACTATAGTGGAAAGACTATAGTGGAAAGACTGTATTGGACAGAATAAAATGGAGACTATAGTGGTAAGACTAAAGTGGACAGAGAATAGTGGAAAGACTAAAGTTGACAGACTTTAGTGGAAAGACTGAAGTGGACAGAATAAAGTGGAGACTATAGTGGAAAGACTAAAGTGGACAGAGAATAGTGGAAAGACTAAAGTGGAAAGACTGTAGTGGACAGAATAAAGTGGAGACTATAGTGTAAAGACTAAAGTGGAAAGACTAAAGCGGACAGACTATAGTGGAAAGACTATAGTGGAAAGACTATAGTGGAAAGACTGTAGTGGACAGAATAAAGTGGAGACTATAGTGGAAAGACTAAAGTGGAAAGACTGTAGTGGACAGAATAAAGTGGAGACTATAGTGGAAAGAGTAAAGTGGAAAGAATAAAGCGGACACACTATAGTGGAAAGACTATAGTGGAAAGACTGTAGTGGACAGAATAAAGTGGGGACTATAGTGGAAAGACTAAAGTGGAAAGACTAAAGTGGACAGTGAATAGTGGAAAGACTAAAGTGGAAAGACTGTCGTGGACAGAATAAAGTTGAGACTATAGTGGAAAGACTAAAGTGGAAAGATCAAAGTGGACAGACTAAAGTGGAAAGACTATAGTGGAAAGACTGTAGTGGACAGAATAAAGTGGAGACTATAGTGGAAAGACTAAAGTGGACAGAGAATAGTGGAAAGACTAAAGTGGAAAGACTAAAGTTGAAAGACTAAAGTGGACAGACTATAGTGGAAAGACTATAGTGGAAAGACTGTAGTGGACAGACTAAAGTGAACAGAGAAAAGTGGAAAGACTAAAGTGGACAGAGAAAAGTGGAAAGACTAAAGTGGACAAACTATAGTGGAAAGACTATAGTGGAAAGACTAAAGTGGACAGACTATCGTGGAAAGACTATAGTGGAAAGACTGTAGTAGACAGAATAAAGTGGAGACTATTGTGGAAAGACTAAAGTGGACAGAGAATAGTGGAAAGACTAAAGTGGACAGACTATAGTAGAAAGACTAAAGTGGACAGACTATATTGGAAAGACTAAAGTGGAAAGACTAAAGTGGAGAGACTATAGTGGAAAGACTGAAGTGGAACTCAGTGAACAGACTAAAGTTTACACACTGAAGTGGACAGAATAAAGTGGAAAGACTAAAGTGGAAAGACTAAAGTGGACAGACTATAGTAGAAAGAATAAAGTGGACAGACTAAAGTGGAAAGATTAAAGTGGAAAGACTAAAGTGGACAGACTATAGTGGAAAGACTATAGTGGACAGAGAATAGTGGAAATACTAAAGTGGACAGACTGTAGTGGAAAGACTAAAGTGGACAGACTAAAGTGGAAATACTAAAGTGGAAAGACTAAATTGGACAGACTATAGTGGAAAGACTATAGTCGAAAGACTGTAGTGGACAGAATAAACTGGAGAGTATAGTGGAAAGACTAAAGTGGACAGAGAATAGTGGAAAGACTAAAGTGGACAGACTATAGTGGAAAGACTATAGTGGAAAGACTGTAGTGGACAGAATAAAGTGGAGACTATAGTGGAAATACTAAAGTGGACAGAGAATAGTGGAAAGACTAAAGTGGACAGACTATAGTGGAAAGACTAAAGTGGAAAAACTAAAGTGGAAAGACTAAAGTGGACAGACTATAGTGGAAAGACTATAGTGAAAAGACTGTAGTGGACAGAATAAAGTGGAGACTATAGTGGAAAGACTAAAGTGGACAGAGAATAGTTGAAAGACTAAAGACAGACTATAGTGGAAAGACTATAGTGGAAAGACTGTAGTGGACAGAATAAAGTGGAGACTATAGTGGAAAGACTAAAGTGGACAGAGAGTATTGGAAAGACTAAAGTGGAAAGACTGGAGTGGACAGAATAAAGTGGAGACTATAGTGGAAAGACTAAAGTGGAAAGACTAAAGTGGACAGACTATAGTGGAAAGACTGAAGGGGAAAGACTCAGTGGACAGACTAAAGTGTACAAACTGAAATGGACAGAATAAAGTGGAAAGACTAAAGTGGAAAGACTAAAGTGGATAGACTATAGTGGAAAGACTAAAGTGGACAGGCTAAAGTGGAAAAACTAAAGTGGAAAGACTAAAGTGGACAGACTATAGTGGAAAGACTATAGTGGAAAGACTGTAGTGGACAGAATAAAGTGGAGACTATAGTGGAAAGACTAAAGTGGACAGAGAATAGTGGAAAGACTAAAGTGGACAGACTATAGTGGAAAGACTATAGTGGAAAGACTGTAGTGGACAGAATAAAATGGAGACTATAGTGGAAAGACATAAGTGGACAGAGAATAGTGGAAAGACTAAAGTTGACAGACTTTAGTGGAAAGACTATAGTGGAAAGACTGAAGTGGACAGAATAAAGTGGAGACTATAGTTGAAAGACTAAAGTGGACAGAGAATAGTGGAAAGACTAAAGTGGAAAGACTGTAGTGGACAGAACAAAGTTGAGACTATAGTGGAAAGACTAAAGTGGACAGAGAATAGTGGAAAGACTAAAGTGGAAAGACTAAAGTTGAAAGACTAAAGTGGACAGACTATAGTGGAAAGACTATAGTGGAAAGACTGAAGTGGAAATACTCAGTGGACAGACTAAAGTGTACACACTGAAATGGACAGAATAAAGTGGAAAGACTAAAGTGGAAAGACTAAAGTGGATAGACTATAGTGGAAAGATTAAAGTGGACAGACTAAAGTGGAAAAACTAAAGTGGAAAGACTAAATTGGACAGACTATAGTGGAAAGACTATAGTGGAAAGACTGTAGTGGACAGAATAAAGTGGAGACTATAGTGGAAAGACTAAAGTGGACAGAGAATAGTGGAAAGACTAAAGTGGACAGACTATAGTGGAAAGACTGAAGTGGAAAAACTAAAGTGGAAAGACTAAAGTGGACAGACTATAGTGGAAAGACTATAGTGGAAAGACTGTATTGGACAGAATAAAATGGAGACTATAGTGGTAAGACTAAAGTGGACAGAGAATAGTGGAAAGACTAAAGTTGACAGACTTTAGTGGAAAGACTGAAGTGGACAGAATAAAGTGGAGACTATAGTGGAAAGACTAAAGTGGACAGAGAATAGTGGAAAGACTAAAGTGGAAAGACTGTAGTGGACAGAATAAAGTGGAGACTATAGTGTAAAGACTAAAGTGGAAAGACTAAAGCGGACAGACTATAGTGGAAAGACTATAGTGGAAAGACTATAGTGGAAAGACTGTAGTGGACAGAATAAAGTGGAGACTATAGTGGAAAGACTAAAGTGGAAAGACTGTAGTGGACAGAATAAAGTGGAGACTATAGTGGAAAGAGTAAAGTGGAAAGAATAAAGTGGACAGACTATAGTGGAAAGACTATAGTGGAAAGACTGTAGTGGACAGAATAAAGTGGAGACTATAGTGGAAAGACTAAAGTGGAAAGACTAAAGTGGACAGTGAATAGTGGAAAGACTAAAGTGGAAAGACTGTCGTGGACAGAATAAAGTTGAGACTATAGTGGAAAGACTAAAGTGGAAAGATCAAAGTGGACAGACTAAAGTGGAAAGACTATAGTGGAAAGACTGTAGTGGACAGAATAAAGTGGAGACTATAGTGGAAAGACTAAAGTGGACAGAGAATAGTGGAAAGACTAAAGTGGAAAGACTAAAGTTGAAAGACTAAAGTGGACAGACTATAGTGGAAAGACTATAGTGGAAAGACTGTAGTGGACAGACTAAAGTGGACAGAGAAAAGTGGAAAGACTAAAGTGGACAGAGAAAAGTGGAAAGACTAAAGTGGACAAACTATAGTGGAAAGACTATAGTGGAAAGACTAAAGTGGACAGACTATCGTGGAAAGACTATAGTGGAAAGACTGTAGTAGACAGAATAAAGTGGAGACTATTGTGGAAAGACTAAAGTGGACAGAGAATAGTGGAAAGACTAAAGTGGACAGACTATAGTGGAAAGACTAAAGTGGACAGACTATATTGGAAAGACTAAAGTGGAAAGACTAAAGTGGAGAGACTATAGTGGAAAGACTGAAGTGGAACTCAGTGAACAGACTAAAGTTTACACACTGAAGTGGACAGAATAAAGTGGAAAGACTAAAGTGGAAAGACTAAAGTGGACAGACTATAGTAGAAAGAATAAAGTGGACAGACTAAAGTGGAAAGATTAAAGTGGAAAGACTAAAGTGGACAGACTATAGTGGAAAGACTATAGTGGACAGAGAATAGTGGAAATACTAAAGTGGACAGACTGTAGTGGAAAGACTAAAGTGGACAGACTAAAGTGGAAAGACTAAAGTGGAAAGACTAAATTGGACAGACTATAGTGGAAAGACTATAGTCGAAAGACTGTAGTGGACAGAATAAACTGGAGAGTATAGTGGAAAGACTAAAGTGGACAGAGAATAGTGGAAAGACTAAAGTGGACAGACTATAGTGGAAAGACTATAGTGGAAAGACTGTAGTGGACAGAATAAAGTGGAGACTATAATGGAAATACTAAAGTGGACAGAGAATAGTGGAAAGACTAAAGGGGACAGACTATAGTGGAAAGACTAAAGTGGAAAAACTAAAGTGGAAAGACTAAAGTGGACAGACTATAGTGGAAAGACTATAGTGAAAAGACTGTAGTGGACAGAATAAAGTGGAGACTATAGTGGAAAGACTAAAGTGGACAGAGAATAGTTGAAAGACTAAAGACAGACTATAGTGGAAAGACTATAGTGGAAAGACTGAAGTGGAAAGACTCAGTGGACAGACTAAAGTGTACACACTGAAGTGGACAGAATAAAGTGGAAAGACTAAAGTGGAAAGACTAAAGTGGACAGACTATAGTGGAAAGACTAAAGTGGACAGACTAAATTGGAAAGACGATAGTGGACAGAGAATAGTGGAAATACTAAAGTGGACAGACTGTAGTGGAAAGACTAAAGTGGACAGACTAAAGTGGAAAGACTAAAGTGGAAAGACTGAAGTGGACAGACTATAGTGGTAAGACTATAGTCGAAAGACTGTAGTTCACAGAATAAAGTGGAGACTATAGTGGAAATACTAAAGTGGAAAAACTAAAGTGGAAAGACTAAAGTGGACAGAGAATAGTGGAAAGACTAAAGTGGACAGACGATAGTGGAAAGACTATAGTGGAAAGACTGTAGTGGACAGAATAAAGTGAAGACTATAGTGGAAATACTAAAGTGGAAAAACTAAAGTGGAAAGACTAAAGTGGACAGACTATAGTGGAAAGACTATAGTGAAAAGACTGTAGTAAGTAAGTAAGTAAGTAATTTATTTATGACCCGCCATTTTGAAAAGGCGGAGTAAATGACAAAAGTAAAGAAAATAAACAAAACACATATATACACACAGAAAAAGACATTTAATTTTTAATCTTCGGTCAGGAAGCAGTGGACGACATCGTTTGCTGGTTGGGCCTTGTTGTCCATGAGTTTTGAAAGTGATGACGAAACGTCCAAAAGGGTAACACTTGCGTCTTGAATTTTGAATTTCTCCGTCAATGTATGGTTATGACATAATTTCGACAAGTGGAGCAGGTGCTTCGCATATTTAAAATAACATGATCTCATCTTTTTAGTGGACAGAATAAAGTGGAGACTATAGTGAAAAGACTAAAGTGGACAGAGAATAGTGGAAAGACTAAAGTGGACCGACTATAGTGGAAAGACTATAGTGGAAAGACTGTAGTGGACAGAATAAAGTGGAGACTATAGTGGAAAGACTAAAGTGGACAGAGAGTATTGGAAAGACTAAAGTGGAAAGACTGTAGTGGACAGAATAAAGTGGAGACTATAGTGGAAAGACTAAAGTGGAAAGACTAAAGTGGAAAGACTAAAGTGGACAGACTATAGTGGAAAGACTATAGTCGAAAGACTGTAGTGGACAGAATAAAGTGGAGACTGTAGTGTAAAGACTAAAGTGGAAAGACTAAAGCGGACAGACTATAGTGGAAAGACTATAGTGGAAAGACTATAGTGGAAAGATTAAAGTGGAAAGACTGTAGTGGACAGAATAAAGTGGAGACTATAGTGGAAAGAGTAAAGTGGAAAGAATAAAGCGGACAGACTATAGTGGAAAGACTATAGTGGAAAGACTGTAGTGGACAGAATAAAGTGGAGACTATAGTGGAAAGACTAAAGTGGAAAGACTAAAGTGGACAGTGAATAGTGGAAAGACTAAAGTTGAAAGACTGTCGTGGACAGAATAAAGTTGAGACTATAGTGGAAAGACTAAAGTGGAAAGATCAAAGTGGACGGACTAAAGTGGAAAGACTATAGTGGAAAGTCTGTAGTGGACAGAATAAACTATAGTGGAAAGACTAAAGTGGACAGAGAATAGTGGAAAGACTAAAGTGGAAAGATTAAAGTGGAAAGACTAAAGTGGACAGACTATAGTGGAAAGACTATAGTGGACAGAGAATAGTGGAAATACTAAAGTGGACAGACTGTAGTGGAAAGACTAAAGTGGACAGACTAAAGTGGAAAGACTAAAGTGGAAAGACTAAAGTGGACAGACTATAGTGGAAAGACTATAGTCGAAAGACTGTAGTGGACAGAATATAGTGGAGAGTATAGTGGAAAGACTAAAGTGGACAGAGAATAGTGGAAAGACTAAAGTGGACAGACTATAGTGGAAAGACTATAGTGGAAAGACTCTAGTGGACAGAATAAAGTGGAGACTATAGTGGAAAGACTAAAGTGGAAAGACTAAAGTGGACAGACTGTAGTGGAAAGACTAAAGTGGACAGACTAAAGTGGAAAAACTATTGTGGAAAGACTAAAGTGGACAGACTATAGTGGAAAGACTATAGTGGAAAGACTGTAGTGGACAGAATAAACTGGAGACTATAGTGGAAAGACTAAAGTGGACAGAGAATAGTGGAAACACTAAAGTGGACAGACTATAGTGTAAAGACTGTAGTGGACAGAATAAAGTGGAGACTATAGTGGAAAGACTAAAGTGGACAGAAAATAGTGGAAAGACTAAATTGGAAAGACGGTAGTGGACAGAATAAAGTGGAGACTATAGTGGAAAGACTAAAGTGGAAAGACTAAACTGGACAGACTATAGTGGAAAGACTGAAGTGGAAAGACTCAGTGGGCAGAGTAAAGTGTACACACTGAAATGGACAGAATAAAGTGGAAAGACTAAAGTGGAAAGACTAAAGTGGGTAGACTATAGTGGAAAGACTAAAGTGGACAGACTAAAGTGGAAAAAATAAAGTGGAAAGACTAAAGTGGACAGACTATAGTGGAAAGACTATAGTGGAAAGACTGTAGTGGACAGAATAAAGTGGAGACTATAGTGGAAAGACTATAGTGGAAAGACTGTAGTGGACCGAATAAAATGGAGACTATAGTGGAAAGACTAAAGTGGACAGAGAATAGTGGAAAGACTAAAGTTGACAGACTTTAGTGGAAAGACAGAAGTGGACAGAATAAAGTGGAGACTATAGTGGAAAGACTAAAGTGGAAAGAGTAAAGTGGACAGACTATAGTGGAAAGACTGAAGTGGAAAGACTCAGTGGACAGACTAAAGTGTACACACTGAAGTGGACAGAATATAGTGGAAAGACTAAAGTGGAAAGACTAAAGTGGACAGACTAAAGTGGAAAGATTAAAGTGGAAAAACTAAAGTGGACAGACTATAGTGGAAAGACTATAGTGGACAGAGAATAGTGGAAATACTAAAGTGGACAGACTGTAGTGGAAAGACTAAAGTGGACAGACTAAAGTGGAAAGACTAAAGTGGAAAGACTAAAGTGGACAGACTATAGTGGAAAGACTGAAGTGGATAGACTAAAGTGGAAAAACTATTGTGGAAAGACTAAAGTGGACAGACTCAGTGGACAGACTAAAGTGTACACACTGAAGTGGACAGAATATAGTGGAAAGACTATAGTGGAAAGAATAAAGTGGACAGACTAAAGTGGAAAGATTAAAGTGGAAAGACTAAAGTGGACAGACTATAGTGGAAAGACTATAGTGGACAGAGAATAGTGGAAATACTAAAGTGGACAGACTGTAGTGGAAAGACTAAAGTGGACAGACTAAAGTGGAAAGACTAAAGTGGAAAGACTAAAGTGGACAGACTATAGTGGAAAGACTATAGTCGAAAGACTTTAGTGGACAGAATATAGTGGAGAGTATAGTGGAAAGACTAAAGTGGACAAAGAATAGTGGAAAGACTAAAGTGGACAGACTATAGTGGAAAGACTATAGTGGAAAGACTGTAGTGGACAGAATAAAGTGGAGACTATAGTGGAAAGAATAAAGTGGAAAGACTAAAGTGGACAGAGAATAGTGGAAAGACTAAAGTGGAAAGACCGTAGTGGACAGAATAAAGTTGAGACTATAGTGGAAAGACTAAAGTGGAAAGACTAAAGTGGACAGACTATAGTGGAAAGACTGAAGTGGACAGACTAAAGTGGAAAAACTATTGTGGAAAGACTAAAGTGGACAGACTATAGTGGAAAGACTATAGTGGAAAGACTGTAGTGGACAGAATAAACTGGAGACTATAGTGGAAAGACTAAAGTGGACAGAGAATAGCGGAAAGACTAAAGTGGACAGACTATAGTGGAAAGACTGTAGTGGACAGAATAAAGTGGAGACTATAGTGGAAAGACTAAAGTGGAAAGACTAAAGTGGACAGACTATAGTGGAAAGACTGAAGTGGAAAGACTCAGTGGACAGAGGAAAGTGTACACACTGAAATGGACAGAATAAAGTGGAAAGACTAAAGTGGAAAGAATAAAGTGGATAGACTATAGTGGAAAGACTAAAGTGGACAGACTATAGTGGAAAGACTATAGTGGAAAGACTGTAGTGGACAGAATAAAGTGGAGACTATAGTGGAAAGACTATAGTGGAAAGACTGTAGTGGACAGAATGAAATGGAGACTATAGTGGAAAGACTAGTGGACAGAGAATAGTGGAAAGACTAAAGTTGACAGACTTTAGTGGAAAGACTATAGTGGAAAGACTGAAGTGGACAGAATAAAGTGGAGACTATAGTGGAAAGACTAAAGTGGAAAGACTAAAGTGGACAGACTATAGTGGAAAGACTGAAGTGGAAAGACTCAGTGGACAGAGGAAAGTGTACACACTGAAATGGACAGAATAAAGTGGAAAGACTAAAGTGGAAAGAATAAAGTGGATAGACTATAGTGGAAAGACTAAAGTGGACAGACTATAGTGGAAAGACTATAGTGGAAAGACTGTAGTGGACAGAATAAAGTGGAGACTATAGTGGAAAGACTATAGTGGAAAGACTGTAGTGGACAGAATGAAATAGAGACTATAGTGGAAAGACTATAGTGGAAAGACTGTAGTGGACAGAATGAAATGGAGACTATAGTGGAAAGACTAGTGGACAGAGAATAGTGGAAAGACTAAAGTTGACAGACTTTAGTGGAAAGACTATAGTGGAAAGACTGAAGTGGACAGAATAAAGTGGAGACTGTAGTGGAAAGACTAAAGTGGACAGAGAATAGTGGAAAGACTAAAGTGGAAAGACTGTAGTGGACAGAATAAAGTGGAGACTATAGTGGAAAGACTAAAGTGGAAAGACTAAAGTGGACAGACTATAGTGGAAAGACTGAAGTGGACAGACTAAAGTGGAAAAACTATTGTGGAAAGACTATTGACTGTAGTGGAGAGACTATAATGGAAAGACTGTAGTGGACAGAATAAAGTGGAGACTATAGTGGAAAGACTAAAGTGGACAGAGAGATTTGGAAAGACTAAAGTGGAAAGACTGTAGTGGAAAGAATAAAGCGGACAGACTATAGTGGAAAGACTATAGTGGAAAGACTATAGTGGAAAGACTGTAGTGGACAGAATAAAGTGGAGACTATAGTGGAAAGACTAAAGTGGAAAGACTAAAGTGGACAGACTATAGTGGAAAGACTGTAGTGGACAGAATAAAGTGGAGACTATAGTGGAAAGACTAAAGTGGAAAGACTAAAGTGGACAGAGAATAGTGGAAAGACTAAAGTGGAAAGACTGTAGTGGACAGAATAAAGTTGAGACTATAGTGGAAACACTAAAGTGGAAAGACTAAAGTGGAAAGACTATAGTGGAAAGACTATAGTGGAAAGACTGTAGTGGACAGAATAAAGTGGAGACTATAGTGGAAAGACTAAAGTGGAAAGACTAAAGTGGACAGAGAATAGTGGAAAGACTAAAGTGGAAAGACTGTAGTGGACAGAATAAAGTTGAGACTATAGTGGAAAGACTAAAGTGGAAAGACTAAAGTGGACAGACTATAGTGGAAAGACTGAAGTGGACAGACTAACGTGGAAAAACTATTGTGGAAAGACTAAAGTGGACAGACTATAGTGGAAAGACTATAGTGGAAAGACTGTAGTGGACAGAATAAACTGGAGACTATGGTGGAAAGACTAAAGTGGACAGAGAATAGCGGAAAGACTAAAGTGGACAGACTATAGTGGAAAGACTGTAGTGGACAGAATAAAGTGGAGACTATATTGGAAAGACTAAAGTGGACAGAAAATAGTGGAAAGACTAAATTGGAAAGACGGTAGTGGACAGAATAAAGTGGAGACTATAGTGGAAAGACTAAAGTGGAAAGACTAAAGTGGACAGACTATAGTGGAAAGACTGAAGTGGAAAGACTCAGTGGACAGAGTAAAGTGTACACACTGAAATGGACAGAATAAAGTGGAAAGACTAAAGTGGAAAGAATAAAGTGGATAGACTATAGTGGAAAGACTAAAGTGGACAGACTATAGTGGAAAGACTATAGTGGAAAGACTGTAGTGGACAGAATAAAGTGGAGACTATAGTGGAAAGACTATAGTGGAAAGACTGTAGTGGACAGAATGAAATGGAGACTATAGTGGAAAGACTAAAGTGGACAGAGAATAGTGGAAAGACTAAAGTTGACAGACTTTAGTGGAAAGACTATAGTGAAAAGACTGAAGTGGACAGAATAAAGTGGAGACAATAGTGGAAAGACTAAAGTGGACAGAGAATAGTGGAAAGACTAAAGTGGAAAGACTAAAGTGGAAAGATTAAAGTGGAAAGACTAAAGTGGACAGGCTATAGTGGAAAGACTATAGTGGACAGAGAATAGTGGAAATACTAAAGTGGACAGACTGTAGTGGAAAGACTAAAGTGGACAGACTAAAGTGGAAAGACTAAAGTGGAAAGACTAAAGTGGACAGACAATAGTGGAAAGACTAAAGTGGAAAGACTAAAGTGGACAGAGAATAGTGGAAAGACTAAAGTGGAAAGACTGTAGTGGACAGAATAAGTTGAGACTATAGTGGAAAGACTAAAGTGGAAAGACTAAAGTGGACAGACTATAGTGGAAAGACTGAAGTGGACAGACTAAAGTGGAAAAACTATTGTGGAAATACTAAAGTGGACAGACTATAGTGGAAAGACTATAGTGGAAAAACTGTAGTGGACAGAATAAACTGGAGACTATAGTGGAAAGACTAAAGTGGACAGAGAATAGTGGAAAGACTAAAGTGGACAGACTATAGTGGAAAGACTGTAGTGGACAGAATAAAGTGGAGACTATAGTGGAAAGACTAAAGTGGACAGAAAATAGTGGAAAGACTAAATTGGAAAGACTGTAGTGGACAGAATAAAGTGGAGATTATAGTGGAAAGACTAAAGTGGAAAGACTAAAGTGGACAGACTATAGTGGAAAGACTGAAGTGGAAAGACTCAGTGGACACTGAAATGGACAGAATAAAGTGGAAAGACTAAAGTGGAAAGACTAAAGTGGATAGACTATAGTGGAAAGATTAAAGTGGACAGACTAAAGTGGAAAAACTAAAGTGGAAAGACTAAAGTGGACAGACTATAGTGGAAAGACTATAGTGGAAAGATTGTAGTGGACAGAATAAAGTGGAGACTATAGTGAAAAGACTAAAGTGGACAGAGAATAGTGGAAAGACTAAAGTGGACAGACTATAGTGGAAAGACTATAGTGGAAAGACTGTAGTTGACAGAATAAAATGGAGATTATATTGGAAAGACTAAAGTGGACAGAGAATAGTGGAAAGACTAAAGTTGACAGACTTTAGTGGAAAGACTATAGTGGAAAGACTGAAGTGGACAGAATAAAGTGGAGACTATAGTGGAAAGACTAAAGTGGACAGAGAATAGTGGAAAGACTATAGTGGAAAGACTGTAGTGGACAGAATAAAGTGGAGACTATAGTGGAAAGACTAAAATGGACAGAGAATAGTGGAAAGACTAAAGTGGACAGACTATAGTGGAAAGACTATAGTGGAAAGACTGTAGTGGACAGAATAAAATGGAGACTATGGTGGAAAGACTAAAGTGGACAGAGAATAGTGGAAAGACTAAAGTTGACAGACTTTAGTGGAAAGACTGTAGTGGAAAGACTGAATGGACAGAATAAAGTGGAGACTATAGTGGAAAGACTAAAGTGGAAAGACTAAAGTGGACAGACTATAGTGGAGAGACTATAATGGAAAGACTGTAGTGGACAGAATAAAGTGGAGACTATAGTGGAAAGACTAAATTGGACAGAGAGTATTGGAAAGACTAAAGTGGAAAGACTGTAGTGGACAGAATAAAGTGGAGACTATAGTGGAAAGACTAAAGTGGAAAGAATAAAGCGGACAGACTATAGTGGAAAGACTATAGTGGAAAGACTATAGTGGAAAGACTGTAGTGGACAGAATAAAGTGGAGACTATAGTGGAAAGACTAAAGTGGAAAGACTAAAGTGGACAGACTATAAAGGAAACACTGTAGTGGACAGAATAAAGTGGAGACTATAGTGGAAAGACTAAAGTGGACAGAAAATAGTGGAAAGACTAAATTGGAAAGATTGTAGTGGACAGAATAAAGTGGAGACTATAGTGGAAAGACTAAAGTGGAAATACTAAAGTGGACAGACTATAGTGGAAAGACTGAAGGGGAAAGACTCAGTGGACAGACTAAAGTGTACACACTGACATGGACAGAATAAAGTGGAAAGACTAAAGTGGAAAGACTAAAGTGGATAGACTATAGTGGAAAGACTAAAGTGGACAGACTAAAGCGGAAAAACTAAAGTGGAAAGACTAAAGTGGACAGACTATAGTGGAAAGACTATAGTGGAAAGACTGTAGTGGACAGAATAAAGTGGAGACAATAGCGGAAAGACTAAAGTGGACAGAGAATAGTGGAAAGACTAAAGTGGACAGACTATAGTGGAAAGACTATAGTGGAAAGACTGTAGTGGACAGAATAAAATGGAGACTATAGTGGAAAGACTAAAGTGGACAGAGAATAGTGGAAAGACTAAAGTTGACAGACTTTAGTGGAAAGACTATAGTGGAAAGACTGAAGTGGACAGAATAAAGTGGAGACTATAGTTGAAAGACTAAAGTGGACAGAGAATAGTGGAAAGACTAAAGTGGAAAGACTGTAGTGGACAGAATAAAGTTGAGACTATAGTGGAAATAATAAAGTGGAAAGATCAAAGTGGACAGACTATAGTGGAAAGACTATAGTGGAAAGACTGTAGTGGACAGAATAAAGTGGAGACTATAGTGGAAAGGCTAAAGTGGACAGAGAATAGTGGAAAGACTAAAGTGGACAGACTATAGTGGAAAGACTATAGTGGAAAGACTGTAGTGGACAGAATAAAGTGGAGACTATAGTGGAAAGACTAAAGTGGACAGAGAATAGTGGACAGAATAAAGTGGAGACTATAGTGGAAAGACTAAAGTGGACAGAGAATAGTGGAAAGACTAAAGTGGACAGACTATAGTGGAAAGACTGAAGTGGAAAAACTAAAGTGGAAAGACTAAAGTGGACAGACTATAGTGGAAAGACTATAGTGGAAAGACTGTATTGGACAGAATAAAATTTAGACTATAGTGGAAAGACTAAAGTGGACAGAGAATAGTGGAAAGACTAAAGTTGACAGACTTTAGTGGAAAGACTATAGTGGAAAGACTGAAGTGGACAGAATAAAGTGGAGACTATAGTGGAAAGACTAAAGTGGACAGAGAATAGTGGAAAGACTAAAGTGGAAAGACTGTAGTGGACAGAATAAAGTGGAGACTATAGTGTAAAGACTAAAGTGGAAAGACTAAAGCGGACAGACTATAGTGGAAAGACTATAGTGGAAAGACTATAGTGGAAAGACTGTAGTGGACAGAATAAAGTGGAGACTATAGTGGAAAGACTATAGTGGAAAGACTATAGTGGAAAGACTGTAGTGGACAGAATAAAGTGGAGACTATAGTGGAAAGACTAAAGTGGAAAGACTAAAGTGGACAGACTATAAAGGAAACACTGTAGTGGACAGAATAAAGTGGAGACTATAGTGGAAAGACTAAAGTGGACAGAGAATAGTGGAAAGACTAAAGTGGAAAGAATAAAGTGGACAGACTATAGTGGAAAGACTAAAGTGGGCAGACTCAAGTGGACAGAAAATGGTGGAAAGTCTAAATTGGAAAGACTGTAGTGGACAGAATAAAGTGGAGACTATAGTGGAAAGACTAAAGTGGAAAGACTAAAGTGGACAGACTATAGTGGAAAGACTGAAGTGGAAATACTCAGTGGACAGACTAAAGTGTACACACTGAAATGGACAGAATAAAGTGGAAAGACTAAAGTGGAAAGACTAAAGTGGATAGACTATAGTGGAAAGACTAAAGTGGACAGACTAAAGTGGAAAAACTAAAGTGGAAAGACTAAAGTGGACAGACTATAGTGGAAAGACTATAGTGGAAAGACTGTAGTGGACAGAATAAAGTGGAGACTATAGTGGAAAGACTAAAGTGGACAGAGAATAGTGGAAAGACTAAAGTGGACAGACTATAGTGGAAAGACTGAAGTGGAAAAACTAAAGTGGAAAGACTAAAGTGGACAGACTATAGTGGAAAGACTATAGTGGAAAGACTGTATTGGACAGAATAAAATTTAGACTATAGTGGAAAGACTAAAGTGGACAGAGAATAGTGGAAAGACTAAAGTTGACAGACTTTAGTGGAAAGACTATAGTGGAAAGACTGAAGTGGACAGAATAAAGTGGAGACTATAGTGGAAAGACTAAAGTGGACAGAGAATAGTGGAAAGACTAAAGTGGAAAGACTGTAGTGGACAGAATAAAGTGGAGACTATAGTGTAAAGACTAAAGTGGAAAGACTAAAGCGGACAGACTATAGTGGAAAGACTATAGTGGAAAGACTATAGTGGAAAGACTGTAGTGGACAGAATAAAGTGGAGACTATAGTGGAAAGACTAAAGTGGAAAGACTGTAGTGGACAGAATAAAGTGGAGACTATAGTGGAAAGACTAAAGTGGAAAGAATAAAGTGGACAGACTATAGTGGAAAGACTATAGTGGAAAGACTATAGTGGAAAGACTGTAGTGGACAGAATAAAGTGGAGACTATAGTGGAAAGACTAAAGTGGAAAGACTAAAGTGGACAGAGAATAGTGGAAAGACTAAAGTGGAAAGACTGTAGTGGACAGAATAAAGTTGAGACTATAGTGGAAAGACTAAAGTGGAAAGATCAAAGTGGACAGACTATAGTGGAAAGACTATAGTGTAAAGACTGTAGTGGACAGAATAACGTGGAGACTATAGTGGAAAGGCTAAAGTGGACAGAGAATAGTGGAAAGACTAAAGTGGACAGACTATAGTGGAAAGACTGTAGTGGACAGAATAAAGTGGAGACTATATTGGAAAGACTAAAGTGGAAAGACTAAAGTGGACAGAGTATAGTGGAAAGACTGAAGTGGACAGACTAAAGTGGAAAAACTATTCTGGAAAGACTAAAGTGGACAGACTATCGTGGAAAGACTATATTGGAAAGACTGTAGTGGACAGAATAAACTGGAGACTATAGTGGAAAGACTAAAGTGGACAGAGAATAGTGGAAAGACTAAAGTGGACAGACTATAGTGGAAAGACTGTAGTGGACAGAATAAAGTGGAGACTATAGTGGAAAGACTAAAGTGGACAGAAAATAGTGGAAAGACTAAATTGGAAAGACTGTAGTGGACAGAATAAAGTGGAGACTATAGTGGAAAGACTAAAGGGGAGAGACTAAAACAGACTATAGTGAAAAGACTGAAGTGGACAGACTCAGTGGACAGACTAAAGTTTACACACTGAAATGGACAGAATAAAGTGGAAAGACTAAAGTGGAAAGACTAAAGTTGATAGACTATAGTGGAAAGACTAAAGTGGACAGACTAAAGTGGAAAAACTAAAGTGGAAAGACTAAAGTGGACAGACTATAGTGGAAAGACTATAGTGGAAAGACTGTAGTGGACAGAATAAAGTGGAGACTATAGTGGAAAGGCTAAAGTGGACAGAGAATAGTGGAAAGACTAAAGTGGACAGACTATAGTGGAAAGACTATAGTGGAAAGACTGTAGTGGACAGAAGAAAATGGAGACTATAGTGGAAAGACTAAAGTGGACAGAGAATATTGGAAAGACTAAAGTTGACAGACTTTAGTGGAAAGACTATAGTGGAAAGACTAAAGTGGACAGAGAATAGTGGAAAGACTAAAGTGGAAAGACTGTAGTGGACAGAATAAAGTTGAGACTATAGTCTAAAGACTAAAGTGGAAAGATCAAAGTGGACTGACTATAGTGGAAAGACTATAGTGGAAAGACTGTAGTGGACAGAATAACGTGGAGACTATAGTGGAAAGGCTAAAGTGGACAGAGAATAGTGGAAAGACTAAAGTGGACAGACTATAGTGGAAAGACTATAGTGGAAAGACTGTAGTGGACAGAATAAAGTGGAGACTATAGTGGAAAGACTAAAGTGGACAGAGAATAGTGGAAAGACTAAAGTGGAAAGACTAAAGTGGATAGACTATGGTGGAAAGACTAAAGTGGACAGACCAAAGCGGACAGAAAATAGTGGAAAGACTAAATTGGAAAGACTGTAGTGGACAGAATAAAGTGGAGACTATAGTAGAAAGACTAAAGTGGAAAGACTAAAGTGGACAGACTATAGTGGAAAGACTGAAGTGGAAAGACTCAGTGGACAGACGAAAGTGTACACACTGAAATGGACAGAATAAAGTGGAAAGACTAAAGTGGAAAGACTAAAGTGGATAGAGTATAGTGGAAAGACTAAAGTGGACAGACTAAAGTGGAAAAACTAATGTGGAAAGACTAAAGTGGACAGACTATAGTGGAAAGACTGTAGTGCACAGAATAAAGTGGAGACTGTAGTGGAAAGACTAAAGTGGACAGAGAATAGTGGAAAGACTAAAGTGGACAGAATAAAGTGGAGACTATAGTGGAAAGACTAAAGTGGAAAGAATAAAGCGGACAGACTATAGTGGAAAGACTATAGTGGAAAGACTATAGTGGAAAGACTGTAGTGGACAGAATAAAGTGGAGACTATAGTGGAAAGACTAAAGTGGAAAGACTAAAGTGGACAGACTATAGTGGAAAGACTATAGTCGAAAGACTGTAGTGGACAGAATATAGTGGAGAGTATAGTGGAAAGACTAAAATGGACAGAGAATAGTGGAAAGACTAAAGTGGACAGACTATTTTTCGAAAGACTAAAGTGGACAGAGAGTATTGGAAAGACTAGAGTGGAAAGACTGTAGTGGACAGAATAAAGTGGAGACTGTAGTGGAAAGACTAAAGTGGAAAGACTAAAGTGGAAATACTAAAGTGGACAGACTATAGTGGAAAGACTATAGTGGAAAGACTGTAGTGGACAGAATAGAGTGGAGACTATAGTGGAAAGACTAAAGTGGACAGAGAATAGTGGAAAGACTAAAGTGGAAAGACTAAAGTGGATAGACTATAGTGGAAAGACTAAAGTGGAAAGACTGAAGTGGAAAAACTAAAGTGGAAAGACTAAAGTGGACAGAAGATAGTGGAAAGACTAAATTGGAAAGATTGTAGTGGACAGAATAAAGTGGAGACTATAGTGGAAAGACTAAAGTGGAAATACTAAAGTGGACAGACTATAGTGGAAAGACTGAAGGGGAAAGACTCAGTGGACAGACTAAAGTGTACACACTGAAATGGACAGAATAAAGTGGAAAGACTAAAGTGGAAAGACTAAAGTGGATAGACTATAGTGGAAAGACTAAAGTTGACAGACTATAGTGGAAAGACTATAGTGGAAAGACTGAAGTGGACAGAATAAAGTGGAGAGTATAGTGGAAAGAATAAAGTGGAAAGACTAAAGTGGACAGACTATAGTGGAGAGACTAAAGTGGACAGACTAAAGCGGAAAAACTAAAGTGGAAAGACTAAAGTGGACAGACTAGACAGAGTGTACACACTGAAATGGACAGAATAAAGTGGAAAGACTAAAGTGGAAAGACTAAAGTGGATAGACTATAGTGGAAAGACTAAAGTGGACAGACTAAAGCGGAAAAACTAAAGTGGAAAGACTAAAGTGGACAGACTATAGTGGAAAGACTATAGTGGAAAGACTGTAGTGGACAGAATAAAGTGGAGACAATAGTGGAAAGACTAAAGTGGACAGAGAATAGTGGAAAGACTAAAGTGGACAGACTATAGTGGAAAGACTATAGTGGAAAGACTGAAGTGGACAGAATAAAGTGGAGACTATAGTGGAAAGACTAAAGTGGAAAGACTGAAGTGGACAGACTATAGTGGAGAGACTATAATGGAAAGACTGTAGTGGACAGAATAAAGTGGAGACTATAGTGGAAAGACTAAAGTGGACAGAGAGTATTGGAAAGACTAAAGTGGAAAGACTGTAGTGGACAGAATAAAGTGGAGACTATAGTGGAAAGACTAAAGTGGAAAGAATAAAGCGGACAGACTATAGTGGAAAGACTATAGTGGAAAGACTGTAGTGGACAGAATAAAGTGGAGACTGTAGTGGAAAGACTAAAGTGGAAAGACTAAAGTGGACAGACTATAAAGGAAACACTGTAGTGGACAGAATAAAGTGGAGACTATAGTGGAAAGACTAAAGTGGACAGAAAATAGTGGAAAGACTAAATTGGAAAGTTTGTAGTGGACAGAATAAAGTGGAGACTATAGTGGAAAGACTAAAGTGGAAATACTAAAGTGGACAGACTATAGTGGAAAGACTGAAGGGGAAAGACTCAGTGGACAGACTAAAGTGTACACACTGAAATGGACAGAATAAAGTGGAAAGACTAAAGTGGAAAGACTAAAGTGGATAGACTATAGTGGAAAGACTAAAGTGGACAGACTAAAGCGGAAAAAATAAAGTGGAAAGACTAAAGTGGACAGACTATAGTGGAAAGACTATAGTGGAAAGACTGTAGTGGACAGAATAAAGTGGAGACTATAGTGGAAAGACTAAAGTGGACAGAGAATAGTGGAAAGACTATAGTGGAAAGACTGTATTGGACAGAATAAAATGGAGACTATAGTGGAAAGACTAAAGTGGAAAGACTAAAGTGGACAGACTATAGTGGAGAGACTATAATGGAAAGACTGTAGTGGACAGAATAAAGTGGAGACTATAGTGGAAAGACTAAAGTGGACAGAGAATAGTGGAAAGACTATAGTGGAAAGACTGTAGTGGACAGAATAAAGTGGAGACTATAGTGGAAAGACTAAAATGGACAGAGAATAGTGGAAAGACTAAAGTGGACAGACTATAGTGGAAAGACTATAGTGGAAAGACTGTAGTGGACAGAATAAAATGGAGACTATGGTGGAAAGACTAAAGTGGACAGAGAATAGTGGAAAGACTAAAGTTGACAGACTTTAGTGGAAAGACTATAGTGGAAAGACTGAATGGACAGAATAAAGTGGAGTCTATAGTGGAAAGACTAAAGTGGAAAGACTAAAGTGGACAGACTATAGTGGAGAGACTATAATGGAAAGACTGTAGTGGACAGAATAAAGTGGAGACTATAGTGGAAAGACTAAATTGGACAGAGAGTATTGGAAAGACTAAAGTGGAAAGACTGTAGTGGACAGAATAAAGTGGAGACTATAGTGGAAAGACTAAAGTGGAAAGAATAAAGCGGACAGACTATAGTGGAAAGACTATAGTGGAAAGACTGTAGTGGACAGAATAAAGTGGAGACTATAGTGGAAAGACTAAAGTGGAAAGACTAAAGTGGACAGACTATAAAGGAAACACTGTAGTGGACAGAATAAAGTGGAGACTATAGTGGAAAGACTAAAGTGGACAGAAAATAGTGGAAAGACTAAATTGGAAAGATTGTAGTGGACAGAATAAAGTGGAGACTATAGTGGAAAGACTAAAGTGGAAATACTAAAGTGGACAGACTATAGTGGAAAGACTGAAGGGGAAAGACTCAGTGGACAGACTAAAGTGTACACACTGAAATGGACAGAATAAAGTGGAAAGACTAAAGTGGAAAGACTAGAGTGGATAGACTATAGTGGAAAGACTAAAGTGGACAGACTAAAGCGGAAAAACTAAAGTGGAAAGACTAAAGTGGACAGACTATAGTGGAAAGACTATAGTGGAAAGACTGTAGTGGACAGAATAAAGTGGAGACAATAGTGGAAAGACTAAAGTGGACAGAGAATAGTGGAAAGACTAAAGTGGACAGACTATAGTGGAAAGACTATAGTGGAAAGACTGTAGTGGACAGAATAAAATGGATACTATAGTGGAAAGACTAAAGTGGACAGAGAATAGTGGAAAGACTAAAGTTGACAGACTTTAGTGGAAAGACTATAGTGGAAAGACTGAAGTGGACAGAATAAAGTGGAGACTATAGTTGAAAGACTAAAGTGGACAGAGAATAGTGGAAAGACTAAAGTGGAAAGACTGTAGTGGACAGAATAAAGTTGAGACTATAGTGGAAATAATAAAGTGGAAAGATCAAAGTGGACAGACTATAGTGGAAAGACTATAGTGGAAAGACTGTAGTGGACAGAATAAAGTGGAGACTAAAGTGGAAAGGCTAAAGTGGACAGAGAATAGTGGAAAGACTAAAGTGGACAGACTATAGTGGAAAGACTATAGTGGAAAGACTGTAGTGGACAGAATAAAGTGGAGACTATAGTGGAAAGACTAAAGTGGACAGAGAATAGTGGAAAGACTAAAGTGGAAAGAATAAAGTGGACAGACTATAGTGGAAAGACTAAAGTGGGCAGACTCAAGTGGACAGAAAATGGTGGAAAGTCTAAATTGGAAAGACTGTAGTGGACAGAATAAAGTGGAGACTATAGTGGAAACACTAAAGTGGAAAGACTAAAGTGGACAGACTATAGTGGAAAGACTGAAGTGGAAATACTCAGTGGACAGACTAAAGTGTACACACTGAAATGGACAGAATAAAGTGGAAAGACTAAAGTGGAAAGACTAAAGTGGATAGACTATAGTGGAAAGACTAAAGTGGACAGACTAAAGTGGAAAAACTAAAGTGGAAAGACTAAAGTGGACAGACTATAGTGGAAAGACTATAGTGGAAAGACTGTAGTGGACAGAATAAAGTGGAGACTATAGTGGAAAGACTAAAGTGGACAGAGAATAGTGGAAAGACTAAAGTGGACAGACTATAGTGGAAAGACTGAAGTGGAAAAACTAAAGTGGAAAGACTAAAGTGGACAGACTATAGTGGAAAGACTATAGTGGAAAGACTGTATTGGACAGAATAAAATGGAGACTATAGTGGAAAGACTAAAGTGGACAGAGAATAGTGGAAAGACTAAAGTTGACAGACTTTAGTGGAAAGACTGTAGTGGAAAGACTGAAGTGGACAGAATAAAGTGGAGACTATAGTGGAAAGACTAAAGTGGACAGAGAATAGTGGAAAGACTAAAGTGGAAAGACTGTAGTGGACAGAATAAAGTGGAGACTATAGTGTAAAGACTAAAGTGGAAAGACTAAAGCGGACAGACTATAGTGGAAAGACTATAGTGGAAAGACTATAGTGGAAAGACTGTAGTGGACAGAATAAAGTGGAGACTATAGTGGAAAGACTAAAGTGGAAAGACTGTAGTGGACAGAATAAAGTGGAGACTATAGTGGAAAGACTAAAGTGGAAAGAATAAAGTGGACAGACTATAGTGGAAAGACTATAGTGGAAAGACTATAGTGGAAAGACTGTAGTGGACAGAATAAAGTGGAGACTATAGTGGAAAGACTAAAGTGGAAAGACTAAAGTGGACAGAGAATAGTGGAAAGACTAAAGTGGAAAGACTGTAGTGGACAGAATAAAGTTGAGACTATAGTGGAAAGACTAAAGTGGAAAGATCAAAGTGGACAGACTATAGTGGAAAGACTATAGTGTAAAGACTGTAGTGGACAGAATAACGTGGAGACTATAGTGGAAAGGCTAAAGTGGACAGAGAATAGTGGAAAGACTAAAGTGGACAGACTATAGTGGAAAGACTGTAGTGGACAGAATAAAGTGGAGACTATATTGGAAAGACTAAAGTGGAAAGACTAAAGTGGACAGAGTATAGTGGAAAGACTGAAGTGGACAGACTAAAGTGGAAAAACTATTGTGGAAAGACTAAAGTGGACAGACTATCGTGGAAAGACTATATTGGAAAGACTGTAGTGGACAGAATAAACTGGAGACTATAGTGGAAAGACTAAAGTGGACAGAGAATAGTGGAAAGACTAAAGTGGACAGACTATAGTGGAAAGACTGTAGTGGACAGAATAAAGTGGAGACTATAGTGGAAAGACTGAAGTGGACAGAAAATAGTGGAAAGACTAAATTGGAAAGACTGTAGTGGACAGAATAAAGTGGAGACTATAGTGGAAAGACTAAAGGGGAGAGACTAAAACAGACTATAGTGGAAAGACTGAAGTGGACAGACTCAGTGGACAGACTAAAGCTTACACACTGAAATGGACAGAATAAAGTGGAAAGACTAAAGTTGATAGACTATAGTGGAAACACTAAAGTGGACAGACTAAAGTGGAAAAACTAAAGTGGAAAGACTAAAGTGGACAGACTATAGTGGAAAGACTATAGTGGAAAGACTGTAGTGGACAGAATAAAGTGGAGACTATAGTGGAAAGGCTAAAGTGGACAGAGAATAGTGGAAAGACTAAAGTGGACAGACTATAGTGGAAAGACTATAGTGGAAAGGCTGTAGTGGACAGAAGAAAATGGAGACTATAGTGGAAAGACTAAAGTGGACAGAGAATATTGGAAAGACTAAAGTTGACAGACTTTAGTGGAAAGACTATAGTGGAAAGACTAAAGTGGACAGAGAATAGTGGAAAGACTAAAGTGGAAAGACTGTAGTGGACAGAATAAAATTGAGACTATAGTGGAAAGACTAAAGTGGAAAGATCAAAGTGGACAGACTCTAGTGGAAAGACTATAGTGGAAAGACTGTAGTGGACAGAATAACGTGGAGACTATAGTGGAAAGGCTAAAGTGGACAGAGAATAGTGGAAAGACTAAAGTGGACAGACTATAGTGGAAAGACTATAGTGGAAAGACTGTAGTGGACAGAATAAAGTGGAGACTATAGTGGAAAGACTAAAGTGGACAGAGAATAGTGGAAAGACTAAAGTGGAAAGACTAAAGTGGATAGACTATAGTGGAAAGACTAAAGTGGACAGACTAAAGCGGACAGAAAATAGTGGAAAGACTAAATTGGAAAGACTGTAGTGGACAGAATAAAGTGGAGACTATAGTAGAAAGACTAAAGTGGAAAGACTAAAGTGGACAGACTATAGTGGAAAGACTGAAGTGGAAAGACTCAGTGGACAGACGAAAGTGTACACTCTGAAATGGACAGAATAAAGTGGAAAGACTAAAGTGGAAAGACTAAAGTGGATAGACTAAAGTGGAAAAACTAAAGTGGAAAGACTAAAGTGGACAGACTATAGTGGAAAGACTGTAGTGCACAGAATAAAGTGGAGACTATAGTGGAAAGACTAAAGTGGACAGAGAATAGTGGAAAGACTAAAGTGGACAGAATAAAGTGGAGACTATAGTGGAAAGACTAAAGTGGAAAGAATAAAGCGGACAGACTATAGTGGAAAGACTATAGTGAAAAGACTGTAGTGGAAAGACTGTAGTGGACAGAATAAAGTGGAGACTATAGTGGAAAGACTAAAGTGGAAAGACTAAAGTGGACAGACTATAGTGGAAAGACTATAGTCGAAAGACTGTAGTGGACAGAATATAGTGGAGAGTATAGTGGAAAGACTAAAGTGGACAGAGAATAGTGGAAAGACTAAAGTGGACAGACTATAGTGGAAAGACTAAAGTGGACAGAGAGTATTGGAAAGACTAGAGTGGAAAGACTAAAGTGGAAATACTAAAGTGGACAGACTATAGTGGAAAGACTGAAGGGGAAAGACTCAGTGGACAGACTAAAGTGTACACACTGAAATGGACAGAATAAAGTGGAAAGACTAAAGTGGACAGAGAATAGTGGAAAGACTATTGTGGAAAGACTGGAGTGGACAGAATAAAGTTGAGACTATAGTGGAAAGACTAAAGTGGAAAGATCAAAGTGGACAGACTATAGTGGAAAGACTATAGTGGAAAGACTGTAGTGGACAGAATAACGTGGAGACTATAGTGGAAAGGCTAAAGTGGACAGAGAATAGTGGAAAGACTAAAGTGGACAGACTATAGTGGAAAGACTGTAGTGGACAGAATAAAGTGAAGACTATAGTGGAAAGACTAAAGTGGAAAGACTAAAGTGGACAGAGTATAGTGGAAAGACTGAAGGGGACAGACTAAAGTGGAAAAACTGTTGTAGAAAGATTAAAGTGGACAGACTATAGTGGAAAGACTATAGTGGAAAGACTGTAGTGGACAGAATAAACTAGAGACTATAGTGGAAAGACTAAAGTGGACAGAGAATAGTGGAAAGACTAAAGTGGACAGACTATAGTGGAAAGACTGTAGTGGACAGAATAAATTGGAGACTATAGTGGAAAGACTAAAGTGGACAGAAAATAGTGGAAAGACTAAATTGGAAAGACTGTAGTGGACAGAATAAAGTGGAGACTATAGTGGAAAGACTAAAGTGGAAAGACTAAAGTGGACAGACTATAGTGGAAAGACTGAAGTGGAAAGACTCAGTTGACAGACTAAAGTGTACACACTGAAATGGACAGAATAAAGTGGAAAGACTAAAGTGGAAAGACTAAAGTTGATCGACTATAGTGGAAAGACTAAAGTGGACAGACTAAAGTGGAAAAACTAAAGTGGAACTGGAGACTATAGTGGAAAGACTAAAGTGGACAGAGAATAGTGGAAAGACTAAAGTGGACAGACTATAGTGGAAAGACTGTAGTGGACAGAATAAAGTGGAGACTATAGTGGAAAGACTAAAGTGGAAAGACTAAAGTGGACAGACTAAAGTGTACACACTGAAATGGACAGAATAAAGTGGAAAGACTAAAGTGGAAAGACGAAAGTTGATAGACTATAGTGAAAAGAAAAGTGGACAGACTAAAGTGGAAAAACTAAAGTGGAACTGGAGACTCTAGTGGAAAGACTAAAGTGGACAGAGAATAGTGGAAAGACTAAAGTTGACAGACTATAGTGGAAAGGCTGTAGTGGACAGAATAAAATGGAGACTATAGTGGAAAGACTAAAGTGGACAGAGAATAGTGGAAAGACTAAAGTTGACAGACTTTAGTGGAAAGACTATATTGGAAAGACTGAAGTGGACAGAATAAAGTGGAGACTATAGTGGAAAGACTAAAGTGGACAGAAAATAGTGGAAAGACTATAGTGGAAAGACTGTAGTGGACAGAATAAAATGGAGACTTTAGTGGAAAGACTAAAGTGGACAGAGAATAGTGGAAAGACTAAAGTTGACAGACTTTAGTGGAAAGACTATAGTGGAAAGACTGAAGTGGACAGAATAAAGTGGAGACTATAGTTGAAAGACTAAAGTGGACAGAGAATAGTGGAAAGACTAAAGTGGAAAGACTGAAGTGGACAGAATAAAATTGAGACTATAGTGGAAAGAATAAAGTGGAAAGATCAAAGTGGACAGACTATAGTGAAAAGACTATAGTGGAAAGACTAAAGTGGACAGAAAATAGTGGAAAGACTAAATTGGAAAGACTGTAGTGGACAGAATAAAGTGGAGACTATAGTGGAAAGACTAAAGTGGAAAGACTAAAGTGGACAGACTATAGTGGAAAGACTGAAGTGGAAAGACTCAGTTGACAGACTAAAGTGTACACACTGAAATGGACAGAATAAAGTGGAAAGACTAAAGTGGAAAGACTAAAGTTGATCGACTATAGTGGAAAGACTAAAGTGGACAGACTAAAGTGGAAAAACTAAAGTGGAACTGGAGACTATAGTGGAAAGACTAAAGTGGACAGAGAATAGTGGAAAGACTAAAGTGGACAGACTATAGTGGAAAGACTGTAGTGGACAGAATAAAGTGGAGACTATAGTGGAAAGACTAAAGTGGAAAGACTAAAGTGGACAGACTAAAGTGTACACACTGAAATGGACAGAATAAAGGGGAAAGACTAAAGTGGAAAGACGAAAGTTGATAGACTATAGTGAAAAGAAAAGTGGACAGACTAAAGTGGAAAAACTAAAGTGGAACTGGAGACTATAGTGGAAAGGCTAAAGTGGACAGAGAATAGTGGAAAGACTAAAGTGGACAGACTATAGTGGAAAGACTATAGTGGAAAGACTGTTGTGGACAGAATAAAGTGGAGACTATAGTGGAAAGACTAAAGTGGACAGAGAATAGTGGAAAGACTAAAGTGGAAAGAATAAAGTGGATAGACTATAGTGGAAAGACTAAAGTGGACAGACTAAAGTGGACAGAAAATAGTGGAAAGACTAAATTGGAAAGACTGTAGTGGACAGAATAAAGTGGAGACTATAGTGGAAAGACTAAAGTGGAAAGACTAAAGTGGTCAGACTATAGTGGAAAGACTGAAGTGGAAATACTCAGTGGACAGACTAAAGTGTACACACTGAAATGGACAGAATAAAGTGGAAAGACTAAAGTGGATAGACTATAGTGGAAAGACTAAAGTGGACAGACTAAAGTGGAAAAACTAAAGTGGAAAGACTAAAGTGGACAGACTATAGTGGAAAGACTATAGTGGAAAGACTGTAGTGGACAGAATAAAGTGAAGACTATAGTGGAAAGACTAAAGTGGACAGAGAATAGTGGAAAGACTAAAGTGGACAGACTATAGTGGAAAGACTGAAGTGGAAAAACTAAAGTGGAAAGACAAAAGTGGACAGACTATAGTGGAAAGACTAAAGTGGAAAGACAGTATTGGACAGAATAAAATGGAGACTATAGTGGAAAGACTAAAGTGGACAGAGAATAGTGGAAAGACTAAAGTTGACAGACTTTAGTGGAAAGACTATAGTGGAAAGACTGAAGTGGACAGAATAAAGTGGAGACTATAGTGGAAAGACTAAAGTGGACAGAGAATAGTGGAAAGACTAAAGTGGAAAGACTGTAGTGGACAGAATAAAGTGGAGACTATAGTGGAAAGACTAAAGTGGAAAGACTAAAGCGGACAGACTATAGTGGAAAGACTATAGTGGAAAGACTATAGTGGAAAGACTGTAGTGGACAGAATAAACTGGAGACTATAGTGGATAGACTAAAGTGGACAGAGAATAGTGGAAAGACTAAAGTGGACAGACTATAGTGGAAAGACTGTAGTGGAGAGAATAAAGTGGAGACTATAGTGGAAAGACTAAAGTGGACAGAGAGAAGTGGAAAGACTAAAGTGGAAAGACTGTAGTGGACAGAATAAAGTTGAGACTATAGTGGAAAGACTAAAGTGGAAAGATCAAAGTGGACAGACTATAGTGGAAAGACTATAGTGGAAAGACTGTAGTGGACAGAATAACGTGGAGACTATAGTGGAAAGGCTAAAGTGGACAGAGAATAGTGGAAAGACTAAAGTGGACAGACTATAGTGGAAAGACTGTAGTGGACAGAATAAAGTGGAGACTATAGTGGAAAGACTAAAGTGGAAAGACTAAAGTGGACAGACTAAAGTGGAAAAACTATTGTGGAAAGACTAAAGTGGACAGACTATAGTGGAAAGACTATAGTGGAAAGACTGAAGTGGACAGACTAAAGTAGAAAAACTATTGTGGAAAGACTAAAGTGGACAGACTATAGTGGAAAGACTATAGTGGAAAGACTGTAGTGGACAGAATAAACTGGAGACTATAGTTGATAGACTAAAGTGGACAGACTAAAGCGGACAGAAAATAGTGGAAAGACTAAATTGGAAAGACTGTAGTGGACAGAATAAAGTGGAGACTATAGTAGAAAGACTAAAGTGGAAAGACTAAAGTGGACAGACTATAGTGGAAAGACTGAAGTGGAAAGACTCAGTGGACAGACGAAAGTGTACACACTGAAATGGACAGAACAAAGTGGAAAGACTAAAGTGGAAAGACTAAAGTGGATAGACTATAGTGGAAAGACTAAAGTGGACAGACTAAAGTGGAAAAACTAAAGTGGAAAGACTAAAGTGGACAGACTATAGTGGAAAGACTGTAGTGCACAGAATAAAGTGGAGACTATAGTGGAAAGACTAAAGTGGACAGAGAATAGTGGAAAGACTAAAGTGGACAGAATAAAGTGGAGACTATAGTGGAAAGACTAAAGTGGAAAGAATAAAGCGGACAGACTATAGTGGAAAGACTATAGTGGAAAGACTATAGTGGAAAGACTGTAGTGGACAGAATAAAGTGGAGACTATAGTGGAAAGACTAAAGTGGAAAGACTAAAGTGGACAGACTATAGTGGAAAGACTATAGTCGAAAGACTGTAGTGGACAGAATATAGTGGAGAGTATAGTGGAAAGACTAAAGTGGACAGAGAATAGTGGAAAGACTAAAGTGGACAGACTATAGTGGAAAGACTAAAGTGGACAGAGAGTATTGGAAAGACTAGAGTGGAAAGACTGTAGTGGACAAAATAAAGTGGAGACTGTAGTGGAAAGACTAAAGTGGAAAGACTAAAGTGGAAATACTAAAGTGGACAGACTATAGTGGAAAGACTGAAGGGGAAAGACTCAGTGGACAGACTAAAGTGTACACACTGAAATGGACAGAATAAAGTGGAAAGACTAAAGTGGACAGAGAATAGTGGAAAGACTATTGTGGAAAGACTGGAGTGGACAGAATAAAGTTGAGACTATAGTGGAAAGACTAAAGTGGAAAGATCAAAGTGGACAGACTATAGTGGAAAGACTATAGTGGAAAGACTGTAGTGGACAGAATAACGTGGAGACTATAGTGGAAAGGCTAAAGTGGACAGAGAATAGTGGAAAGACTAAAGTGGACAGACTATAGTGGAAAGACTGTAGTGGACAGAATAAAGTGAAGACTATAGTGGAAAGACTAAAGTGGAAAGACTAAAGTGGACAGAGTATAGTGGAAAGACTGAAGGGGACAGACTAAAGTGGAAAAACTGTTGTAGAAAGATTAAAGTGGACAGACTATAGTGGAAAGACTATAGTGGAAAGACTGTAGTGGACAGAATAAACTAGAGACTATAGTGGAAAGACTAAAGTGGACAGAGAATAGTGGAAAGACTAAAGTGGACAGACTATAGTGGAAAGACTGTAGTGGACAGAATAAATTGGAGACTATAGTGGAAAGACTAAAGTGGACAGAAAATAGTGGAAAGACTAAATTGGAAAGACTGTAGTGGACAGAATAAAGTGGAGACTATAGTGGAAAGACTAAAGTGGAAAGACTAAAGTGGACAGACTATAGTGGAAAGACTGAAGTGGAAAGACTCAGTTGACAGACTAAAGTGTACACACTGAAATGGACAGAATAAAGTGGAAAGACTAAAGTGGAAAGACTAAAGTTGATCGACTATAGTGGAAAGACTAAAGTGGACAGACTAAAGTGGAAAAACTAAAGTGGAACTGGAGACTATAGTGGAAAGACTAAAGTGGACAGAGAATAGTGGAAAGACTAAAGTGGACAGACTATAGTGGAAAGACTGTAGTGGACAGAATAAAGTGGAGACTATAGTGGAAAGACTAAAGTGGAAAGACTAAAGTGGACAGACTAAAGTGTACACACTGAAATGGACAGAATAAAGTGGAAAGACTAAAGTGGAAAGACGAAAGTTGATAGACTATAGTGAAAAGAAAAGTGGACAGACTAAAGTGGAAAAACTAAAGTGGAACTGGAGACTCTAGTGGAAAGACTAAAGTGGACAGAGAATAGTGGAAAGACTAAAGTTGACAGACTATAGTGGAAAGGCTGTAGTGGACAGAATAAAATGGAGACTATAGTGGAAAGACTAAAGTGGACAGAGAATAGTGGAAAGACTAAAGTTGACAGACTTTAGTGGAAAGACTATATTGGAAAGACTGAAGTGGACAGAATAAAGTGGAGACTATAGTGGAAAGACTAAAGTGGACAGAAAATAGTGGAAAGACTATAGTGGAAAGACTGTAGTGGACAGAATAAAATGGAGACTTTAGTGGAAAGACTAAAGTGGACAGAGAATAGTGGAAAGACTAAAGTTGACAGACATTAGTGGAAAGACTATAGTGGAAAGACTGAAGTGGACAGAATAAAGTGGAGACTATAGTTGAAAGACTAAAGTGGACAGAGAATAGTGGAAAGACTAAAGTGGAAAGATTGAAGTGGACAGAATAAAATTGAGACTATAGTGGAAAGAATAAAGTGGAAAGATCAAAGTGGACAGACTATAGTGAAAAGACTATAGTGGAAAGACTAAAGTGGACAGAAAATAGTGGAAAGACTAAATTGGAAAGACTGTAGTGGACAGAATAAAGTGGAGACTATAGTGGAAAGACTAAAGTGGAAAGACTAAAGTGGACAGACTATAGTGGAAAGACTATAGTGTAAAGACTGTAGTGGACAGAATAACGTGGAGACTATAGTGGAAAGGCTAAAGTGGACAGAGAATAGTGGAAAGACTAAAGTGGACAGACTATAGTGGAAAGACTGTAGTGGACAGAATAAAGTGGAGACTATATTGGAAAGACTAAAGTGGAAAGACTAAAGTGGACAGAGTATAGTGGAAAGACTGAAGTGGACAGACTAAAGTGGAAAAACTATTGTGGAAAGACTAAAGTGGACAGACTATCGTGGAAAGACTATATTGGAAAGACTGTAGTGGACAGAATAAACTGGAGACTATAGTGGAAAGACTAAAGTGGACAGAGAATAGTGGAAAGACTAAAGTGGACAGACTATAGTGAAAAGACTGTAGTGGACAGAATAAAGTGGAGACTATAGTGGAAAGACTAAAGTGGACAGAAAATAGTGGAAAGACTAAATTGGAAAGACTGTAGTGGACAGAATAAAGTGGAGACTATAGTGGAAAGACTAAAGGGGAGAGACTAAAACAGACTATAGTGGAAAGACTGAAGTGGACAGACTCAGTGGACAGACTAAAGCTTACACACTGAAATGGACAGAATAAAGTGGAAAGACTAAAGTTGATAGACTATAGTGGAAAGACTAAAGTGGACAGACTAAAGTGGAAAAACTAAAGTGGAAAGACTAAAGTGGACAGACTATAGTGGAAAGACTATAGTGGAAAGACTGTAGTGGACAGAATAAAGTGGAGACTATAGTGGAAAGGCTAAAGTGGACAGAGAATAGTGGAAAGACTAAAGTGGACAGACTATAGTGGAAAGACTATAGTGGAAAGGCTGTAGTGGACAGAAGAAAATGGAGACTATAGTGGAAAGACTAAAGTGGACAGAGAATATTGGAAAGACTAAAGTTGACAGACTTTAGTGGAAAGACTATAGTGGAAAGACTAAAGTGGACAGAGAATAGTGGAAAGACTAAAGTGGAAAGACTGTAGTGGACAGAATAAAGTTGAGACTATAGTGGAAAGACTAAAGTGGAAAGATCAAAGTGGACAGACTATAGTGGAAAGACTATAGTGGAAAGACTGTAGTGGACAGAATAACGTGGAGACTATAGTGGAAAGGCTAAAGTGGACAGAGAATAGTGGAAAGACTAAAGTGGACAGACTATAGTGGAAAGACTATAGTGGAAAGACTCTAGTGGACAGAATAAAGTGGAGACTATAGTGGAAAGACTAAAGTGGACAGAGAATAGTGGAAAGACTAAAGTGGAAAGACTAAAGTGGATAGACTATAGTGGAAAGACTAAAGTGGACAGACTAAAGCGGACAGAAAATAGTGGAAAGACTAAATTGGAAAGACTGTAGTGGACAGAATAAAGTGGAGACTATAGTAGAAAGACTAAAGTGGAAAGACTAAAGTGGACAGACTATAGTGGAAAGACTGAAGTGGAAAGACTCAGTGGACAGACGAAAGTGTACACACTGAAATGGACAGAATAAAGTGGAAAGACTAAAGTGGAAAGACTAAAGTGGATAGACTAAAGTGGAAAAACTAAAGTGGAAAGACTAAAGTGGACAGACTATAGTGGAAAGACTGTAGTGCACAGAATAAAGTGGAGACTATAGTGGAAAGACTAAAGTGGACAGAGAATAGTGGAAAGACTAAAGTGGACAGAATAAAGTGGAGACTATAGTGGAATTACTAAAGTGGAAAGAATAAAGCGGACAGACTATAGTGGAAAGACTATAGTGGAAAGACTGTAGTGGAAAGACTGTAGTGGACAGAATAAAGTGGAGACTATAGTGGAAAGACTAAAGTGGAAAGACTAAAGTGGACAGACTATAGTGGAAAGACTATAGTCGAAAGACTGTAGTGGACAGAATATAGTGGAGAGTATAGTGGAAAGACTAAAGTGGACAGAGAATAGTGGAAAGACTAAAGTGGACAGACTATAGTGGAAAGACTAAAGTGGACAGAGAGTATTGGAAAGACTAGAGTGGAAAGACTAAAGTGGAAATACTAAAGTGGACAGACTATAGTGGAAAGACTGAAGGGGAAAGACTCAGTGGACAGACTAAAGTGTACACACTGAAATGGACAGAATAAAGTGGAAAGACTAAAGTGGACAGAGAATAGTGGAAAGACTATTGTGGAAAGACTGGAGTGGACAGAATAAAGTTGAGACTATAGTGGAAAGACTAAAGTGGAAAGATCAAAGTGGACAGACTATAGTGGAAAGACTATAGTGGAAAGACTGTAGTGGACAGAATAACGTGGAGACTATAGTGGAAAGGCTAAAGTGGACAGAGAATAGTGGAAAGACTAAAGTGGACAGACTATAGTGGAAAGACTGTAGTGGACAGAATAAAGTGAAGACTATAGTGGAAAGACTAAAGTGGAAAGACTAAAGTGGACAGAGTATAGTGGAAAGACTGAAGGGGACAGACTAAAGTGGAAAAACTGTTGTAGAAAGATTAAAGTGGACAGACTATAGTGGAAAGACTATAGTGGAAAGACTGTAGTGGACAGAATAAACTAGAGACTATAGTGGAAAGACTAAAGTGGACAGAGAATAGTGGAAAGACTAAAGTGGACAGACTATAGTGGAAAGACTGTAGTCGACAGAATAAATTGGAGACTATAGTGGAAAGACTAAAGTGGACAGAAAATAGTGGAAAGACTAAATTGGAAAGACTGTAGTGGACAGAATAAAGTGGAGACTATAGTGGAAAGACTAAAGTGGAAAGAATAAAGTGGACAGACTATAGTGGAAAGACTGAAGTGGAAAGACTCAGTTGACAGACTAAAGTGTACACACTGAAATGGACAGAATAAAGTGGAAAGACTAAAGTGGAAAGACTAAAGTTGATCGACTATAGTGGAAAGACTAAAGTGGACAGACTAAAGTGGAAAAACTAAAGTGGAACTGGAGACTATAGTGGAAAGACTAAAGTGGACAGAGAATAGTGGAAAGACTAAAGTGGACAGACTATAGTGGAAAGACTGTAGTGGACAGAATAAAGTGGAGACTATAGTGGAAAGACTAAAGTGGAAAGACTAAAGTGGACAGACTAAAGTGTACACACTGAAATGGACAGAATAAAGTGGAAAGACTAAAGTGGAAAGACGAAAGTTGATAGACTATAGTGAAAAGAAAAGTGGAAAAACTAAAGTGGAACTGGAGACTCTAGTGGAAAGACTAAAGTGGACAGAGAATAGTGGAAAGACTAAAGTTGACAGACTATAGTGGAAAGGCTGTAGTGGACAGAATAAAATGGAGACTATAGTGGAAAGACTAAAGTGGACAGAGAATAGTGGGAAGACTAAAGTTGACAGACTTTAGTGGAAAGACTATATTGGAAAGACTGAAGTGGACAGAATAAAGTGGAGACTATAGTGGAAAGACTAAAGTGGACAGAAAATAGTGGAAAGACTATAGTGGAAAGACTGTAGTGGACAGAATAAAATGGAGACTTTAGTGGAAAGACTAAAGTGGACAGAGAATAGTGGAAAGACTAAAGTTGACAGACTTTAGTGGAAAGACTATAGTGGAAAGACTGAAGTGGACAGAATAAAGTGGAGACTATAGTTGAAAGACTAAAGTGGACAGAGAATAGTTGAAAGACTAAAGTGGAAAGACTGAAGTGGACAGAATAAAATTGAGACTATAGTGGAAAGAATAAAGTGGAAAGATCAAAGTGGACAGACTATAGTGAAAAGACTATAGTGGAAAGACTAAAGTGGACAGAAAATAGTGGAAAGACTAAATTGGAAAGACTGTAGTGGACAGAATAAAGTGGAGACTATAGTGGAAAGACTAAAGTGGAAAGACTAAAGTGGACAGACTATAGTGGAAAGACTGAAGTGGAAAGACTCAGTTGACAGACTAAAGTGTACACACTGAAATGGACAGAATAAAGTGGAAAGACTAAAGTGGAAAGACTAAAGTTGATCGACTATAGTGGAAAGACTAAAGTGGACAGACTAAAGTGGAAAAACTAAAGTGGAACTGGAGACTATAGTGGAAAGACTAAAGTGGACAGAGAATAGTGGAAAGACTAAAGTGGACAGACTATAGTGGAAAGACTGTAGTGGACAGAATAAAGTGGAGACTATAGTGGAAAGACTAAAGTGGAAAGACTAAAGTGGACAGACTAAAGTGTACACACTGAAATGGACAGAATAAAGGGGAAAGACTAAAGTGGAAAGACGAAAGTTGATAGACTATAGTGAAAAGAAAAGTGGACAGACTAAAGTGGAAAAACTAAAGTGGAACTGGAGACTATAGTGGAAAGGCTAAAGTGGACAGAGAATAGTGGAAAGACTAAAGTGGACAGACTATAGTGGAAAGACTATAGTGGAAAGACTGTTGTGGACAGAATAAAGTGGAGACTATAGTGGAAAGACTAAAGTGGACAGAGAATAGTGGAAAGACTAAAGTGGAAAGAATAAAGTGGATAGACTATAGTGGAAAGACTAAAGTGGACAGACTAAAGTGGACAGAAAATAGTGGAAAGACTAAATTGGAAAGACTGTAGTGGACAGAATAAAGTGGAGACTATAGTGGAAAGACTAAAGTGGAAAGACTAAAGTGGTCAGACTATAGTGGAAAGACTGAAGTGGAAATACTCAGTGGACAGACTAAAGTGTACACACTGAAATGGACAGAATAAAGTGGAAAGACTAAAGTGGATAGACTATAGTGGAAAGACTAAAGTGGACAGACTAAAGTGGAAAAACTAAAGTGGAAAGACTAAAGTGGACAGACTATAGTGGAAAGACTATAGTGGAAAGACTGTAGTGGACAGAATAAAGTGAAGACTATAGTGGAAAGACTAAAGTGGACAGAGAATAGTGGAAAGACTAAAGTGGACAGACTATAGTGGAAAGACTGAAGTGGAAAAACTAAAGTGGAAAGACAAAAGTGGACAGACTATAGTGGAAAGACTAAAGTGGAAAGACAGTATTGGACAGAATAAAATGGAGACTATAGTGGAAAGACTAAAGTGGACAGAGAATAGTGGAAAGACTAAAGTTGACAGACTTTAGTGGAAAGACTATAGTGGAAAGACTGAAGTGGACAGAATAAAGTGGAGACTATAGTGGAAAGACTAAAGTGGACAGAGAATAGTGGAAAGACTAAAGTGGAAAGACTGTAGTGGACAGAATAAAGTGGAGACTATAGTGGAAAGACTAAAGTGGAAAGACTAAAGCGGACAGACTATAGTGGAAAGACTATAGTGGAAAGACTATAGTGGAAAGACTGTAGTGGACAGAATAAACTGGAGACTATAGTGGATAGACTAAAGTGGACAGAGAATAGTGGAAAGACTAAAGTGGACAGACTATAGTGGAAAGACTGTAGTGGAGAGAATAAAGTGGAGACTATAGTGGAAAGACTAAAGTGGACAGAGAGAAGTGGAAAGACTAAAGTGGAAAGACTGTAGTGGACAGAATAAAGTTGAGACTATAGTGGAAAGACTAAAGTGGAAAGATCAAAGTGGAAAGACTATAGTGGAAAGACTATAGTGGAAAGACTGTAGTGGACAGAATAACGTGGAGACTATAGTGGAAAGGCTAAAGTGGACAGAGAATAGTGGAAAGACTAAAGTGGACAGACTATAGTGGAAAGACTGTAGTGGACAGAATAAAGTGGAGACTATAGTGGAAAGACTAAAGTGGAAAGACTAAAGTGGACAGACTAAAGTGGAAAAACTATTGTGGAAAGACTAAAGTGGACAGACTATAGTGGAAAGACTATAGTGGAAAGACTGAAGTGGACAGACTAAAGTAGAAAAACTATTGTGGAAAGACTAAAGTGGACAGACTATAGTGGAAAGACTATAGTGGAAAGACTGTAGTGGACAGAATAAACTGGAGACTATAGTGGATAGACTAAAGTGGACAGACTAAAGCGGACAGAAAATAGTGGAAAGACTAAATTGGAAAGACTGTAGTGGACAGAATAAAGTGGAGACTATAGTGGAAAGACTAAAGTGGACAGAAAATAGTGGAAAGACTAAAGGGGAAAGACTAAAGTGGACAGACTATAGTGGAAAGACTGAAGTGGACAGACTCAGTGGACAGACTAAAGTTTACACACTGATATCGACAGAATAAAGTGGAAAGACTAAAGTGGAAAGACTAAAGTTGATAGACTATAGTGGAAAGAGTAAAGTGGACAGACTAAAGTGGAAAAACTAAAGTGGAAAGACTAAAGTGGACAGAGTATAGTGGAAAGACTATAGTGGAAAGACTGTAGTGGACAGAATAAAGTGGAGACTATAGTGGAAAGACTAAAGTGGACAGAGAATAGTGGAAAGACTAAAGTGGACAGACTATAGTGGAAAGACTATGGTGGAAAGACTGTAGTGGACAGAATAAACTGGAGACTATAGTGGAGAGACTAAAGTGGACAGAGAATAGTGGAAAGACTAAAGTGGACAGACTATAGTGGAAAGACTGTAGTGGACAGAATAAAGTGGAGACTATAGTGGAAAGACTAATGTGGACAGAAAATAGTGGAAAGACTAAATTGGAAAGACTGTAGTGGACAGAATAAAGTGGAGACTATTGTGGAAAGACTAAAGTGGAAAGACTAAAGTGGACAGACTATAGTGGAAAGACTGAAGTGGAAATACTCAGTGGACAGACTAAAGTGTACACACTGAAATGGACAGAATAAAGTGGAAAGACAAAAGTGGAAAGACTAAAGTGGATAGACTATAGTGGAAAGGCTAAAGTGGACAGACTAAAGTGGAAAAACTAAAGTGGAAAGACTAAAGTGGACAGACTATAGTGGAAAGACTATAGTGGAAAGACTGTAGTGGACAGAATAAAGTGGAGACTATAGTGGAAAGACTAAAGTGGAAAGAATAAAGTGGACAGACTATAGTGGAAAGACTATAGTGGAAAGACTATAGTGGAAAGACTGTAGTGGACAGAATAAAGTGGAGACTATAGTGGAAAGACTAAAGTGGAAAGACTAAAGTGGACAGAGAATACTGGAAAGACTAAAGTGGAAAGACTGTAGTGGACAGAATAAAGTTGAGACTATAGTGGAAAGACTAAAATGTAAAGATCAAAGTGGACAGACTATAGTGGAAAGACTATAGTGTAAAGACTGTAGTGGACAGAATAACGTGGAGACTATAGTGGAAAGGCTAAAGTGGACAGAGAATAGTGGAAAGACTAAAGTGGACAGACTATAGTGGAAAGACTGTAGTGGACAGAATAAAGTGGAGACTATATTGGAAAGACTAAAGTGGAAAGACTAAAGTGGACAGAGTATAGTGGAAAGACTGAAGTGGACAGACTAAAGTGGAAAAACTATTGTGGAAAGACTAAAGTGGACAGACTATAGTGGAAAGACTATATTGGAAAGACTGTAGTGGACAGAATAAACTGGAGACTATAGTGGAAAGACTAAAGTGGACAGAGAATAGTGGAAAGACTAAAGTGGACAGACTATAGTGGAAAGACTGTAGTGGACAGAATAAAGTGGAGACTATAGTGGAAAGACTAAAGTGGACAGAAAATAGTGGAAAGACTAAATTGGAAAGACTGTAGTGGACAGAATAAAGTGGAGACTATAGTGGAAAGACTAAAGGGGAGAGACTAAAACAGACTATAGTGGAAAGACTGAAGTGGACAGAGAATAGTGGAAAGACTAAAGTGGAAAGAATAAAGTGGATAGACTATAGTGGAAAGACTAAAGTGGACAGACTAAAGTGGACAGAAAATAATGGAAAGACTAAATTGGAAAGACTGTAGTGGACAGAATAAAGTGGAGACTATAGTGGAAAGACTAAAGTGGAAAGACTAAAGTGGTCAGACTATAGTGGAAAGACTGAAGTGGAAATACTCAGTGGACAGACTAAAGTGTACACACTGAAATGGACAGAATAAAGTGGAAAGACTAAAGTGGAAAGACTAAAGTGGATAGACTATAGTGGAAAGACTAAAGTGGACAGACTATAGTGGAAAGACTATAGTGGAAAGACTGTAGTGGACAGAATAAAGTGAAGACTATAGTGGAAAGACTAAAATGGACAGAGAATAGTGGAAAGACTAAAGTGGACAGACTATAGTGGAAAGACTGAAGTGGAAAAACTAAAGTGGAAAGACAAAAGTGGACAGAATATAGTGGAAAGACTATAGTGGAAAGACAGTATTGGACAGAATAAAATGGAGACTATAGTGGAAAGACTAAAGTGGACAGAGAATAGTGGAAAGACTAAAGTTGACAGACTTTAGTGGAAAGACTATAGTGGAAAGACTGAAGTGGACAGAATAAAGTGGAGACTATAGTGGAAAGACTAAAGTGGACAGAGAATAGTGGAAAGACTAAAGTGGAAAGACTGTAGTGGACAGAATAAAGTGGAGACTATAGTGGAAAGACTAAAGTGGAAAGACTAAAGCGGACAGACTATAGTGGAAAGACTATAGTGGAAAGACTATAGTGGAAAGACTGTAGTGGACAGAATAAAGTGGAGACTATAGTGGAAAGACTAAAGTGGAAAGACTGTAGTGGACAGAATAAAGTGGAGACTATAGTGGAAAGACTAAAGTGGATAGACTAAAGTGGACAGAGAATAGTGGAAAGACTAAAGTGGACAGACTATAGTGGAAAGACTGTAGTGGACAGAATAAAGTGGAGACTATAGTGGAAAGACTAAAGTGGACAGAAAATAGTGGAAAGACTAAAGGGGAAAGACTAAAGTGGACAGACTATAGTGGAAAGACTGAAGTGGACAGACTCAGTGGACAGACTAAAGTTTACACACTGAAATCGACAGAATAAAGTGGAAAGACTAAAGTGGAAAGACTAAAGTTGATAGACTATAGTGGAAAGAGTAAAGTGGACAGACTAAAGTGGAAAAACTAAAGTTGAAAGACTAAAGTGGACAGAGTATAGTGGAAAGACTATAGTGGAAAGACTGTAGTGGACAGAATAAAGTGGAGACTATAGTGGAAAGACTAAAGTGGACAGAGAATAGTGGAAAGACTAAAGTGGACAGACTATAGTGGAAAGACTATGGTGGAAAGACTGTAGTGGACAGAATAAACTGGAGACTATAGTGGAAAGACTAAAGTGGACAGAGAATAGTGGAAAGACTAAAGTGGACAGACTATAGTGGAAAGACTGTAGTGGACAGAATAAAGTGGAGACTATAGTGGAAAGACTAATGTGGACAGAAAATAGTGGAAAGACTAAATTGGAAAAACTGTAGTGGACAGAATAAAGTGGAGACTATTGTGGAAAGATTAAAGTGGAAAGACTAAAGTGGACAGACTATAGTGGAAAGACTGAAGTGGAAATACTCAGTGGACAGACTAAAGTGTACACACTGAAATGGACAGAATAAAGTGGAAAGACTAAAGTGGAAAGACTAAAGTGGATAGACTATAGTGGAAAGACTAAAGTGGACAGACTAAAGTGGAAAAACTAAAGTGGAAAGACTAAAGTGGACAGACTATAGTGGAAAGACTATAGTGGAAAGACTGTAGTGGACAGAATAAAATGAAGACTATAGTGGAAAGACTAAAGTGGACAGAGAATAGTGGAAAGACTAAAGTTGACAGACTTTAGTGGAAAGACTATAGTGGAAAGACTGAAGTGGACAGAATAAAGTGGAGACTATAGTGGAAAGACTAAAGTGGACAGAGAATAGTGGAAAGACTAAAGTGGAAAGACTGTAGTGGACAGAATAAAGTGGAGACTATAGTGTAAAGACTAAAGTGGAAAGACTAAAGCGGACAGACTATAGTGGAAAGACTATAGTGGAAAGACTATAGTGGAAAGACTGTAGTGGACAGAATAAAGTGGAGACTATAGTGGAAAGACTAAAGTGGAAAGACTGTAGTGGACAGAATAAAGTGGAGACTATAGTGGAAAGACTAAAGTGGAAAGAATAAAGTGGACAGACTATAGTGGAAAGACTATAGTGGAAAGACTGTAGTGGACAGAATAAAGTGGAGACTATAGTGGAAAGACTAAAGTGGAAAGACTAAAGTGGACAGAGAATAGTGGAAAGACTAAAGTGGAAAGACTGTAGTGGACAGAATAAAGTTGAGACTATAGTGGAAAGACTAAAGTGGAAAGATCAAAGTGGACAGACTATAGTGGAAAGACTATAGTGTAAAGACTGTAGTGGACAGAATAACGTGGAGACTATAGTGGAAAGGCTAAAGTGGACAGAGAATAGTGGAAAGACTAAAGTGGACAGACTATAGTGGAAAGACTGTAGTGGACAGAATAAAGTGGAGACTATATTGGAAAGACTAAAGTGGAAAGACTAAAGTGGACAGAGTATAGTGGAAAGACTGAAGTGGACAGACTAAAGTGGAAAAACTATTGTGGAAAGACTAAAGTGGACAGACTATAGTGGTAAGACTATATTGGAAAGACTGTAGTGGACAGAATAAACTGGAGACTATAGTGGAAAGACTAAAGTGGACAGAGAATAGTGGAAAGACTAAAGTGGACAGACTATAGTGGAAAGACTGTAGTGGACAGAATAAAGTGGAGACTATAGTGGAAAGACTAAAGTGGACAGAAAATAGTGGAAAGACTAAATTGGAAAGACTGTAGTGGATAGAATAAAGTGGAGACTATAGTGGAAAGACTAAAGGGGAGAGACTAAAACAGACTATAGTGGAAAGACTGAAGTGGACAGACTCAGTGGACAGACTAAAGTTTACACACTGAAATGGACAGAATAAAGTGGAAAGACTAAAGTGGAAAGACTAAAGTGGATAGACTATAGTGGAAAGACTAAAGTGGACAGACTAAAGTGGAAAAACTAAAGTGGAAAGACTAAAGTGGACAGACTATAGTGGAAAGACTATAGTGGAAAGACTGTAGTGTACAGAATAAAGTGAAGACTATAGTGGAAAGACTAAAGTGGACAGAGAATAGTGGAAAGACTAAAGTGGACAGACTATAGTGGAAAGACTGAAGTGGAAAAACTAAAGTGGAAAGACAAAAGTGGACAGAATATAGTGGAAAGACTATAGTGGAAAGACAGTATTGGACAGAATAAAATGGAGACTATAGTGGAAAGACTAAAGTGGACAGAGAATAGTGGAAAGACTAAAGTTGACAGACTTTAGTGGAAAGACTATAGTGGAAAGACTGAAGTGGACAGAATAAAGTGGAGACTATAGTGGAAAGACTAAAGTGGACAGAGAATAGTGGAAAGACTAAAGTGGAAAGATTGTAGTGGACAGAATAAAGTGGAGACTATAGTGGAAAGACTAAAGTGGAAAGACTAAAGCGGACAGACTATAGTGGAAAGACTATAGTGGAAAGACTACAGTGGAAAGACTGTAGTGGACAGAATAAAGTGGAGACTATAGTGGAAAGACTAAAGTGGAAAGACTGTAGTGGACAGAATAAAGTGGAGACTATAGTGGAAAGACTAAAGTGGATAGACTAAAGTGGACAGAGAATAGTGGAAAGACTAAAGTGGACAGACTATAGTGGAAAGACTGTAGTGGACAGAATAAAGTGGAGACTATAGTGGAAAGACTAAAGTGGACAGAAAATAGTGGAAAGACTAAAGGGGAAAGACTAAAGTGGACAGACTATAGTGGAAAGACTGAAGTGGACAGACTCAGTGGACAGACTAAAGTTTACACACTGAAATCGACAGAATAAAGTGGAAAGACTAAAGTGGAAAGACTAAAGTTGATAGACTATAGTGGAAAGAGTAAAGTGGACAGACTAAAGTGGAAAAACTAAAGTGGAAAGACTAAAGTGGACAGAGTATAGTGGAAAGACTATAGTGGAAAGACTGTAGTGGACAGAATAAAGTGGAGACTATAGTGGAAAGACTAAAGTGGACAGAGAATAGTGGAAAGACTAAAGTGGACAGACTATAGTGGAAAGACTATGGTGGAAAGACTGTAGTGGACAGAATAAACTGGAGACTATAGTGGAAAGACTAAAGTGGACAGAGAATAGTGGAAAGACTAAAGTGGACAGACTATAGTGGAAAGACTGTAGTGGACAGAATAAAGTGGAGACTATAGTGGAAAGACTAATGTGGACAGAAAATAGTGGAAAGACTAAATTGGAAAGACTGTAGTGGACAGAATAAAGTGGAGACTATTGTGGAAAGACTAAAGTGGAAAGACTAAAGTGGACAGACTATAGTGGAAAGACTGAAGTGGAAATACTCAGTGGACAGACTAAAGTGTACACACTGAAATGGACAGAATAAAGTGGAAAGACTAAAGTGGAAAGACTAAAGTGGATAGACTATAGTGGAAAGACTAAAGTGGACAGACTAAAGTGGAAAAACTAAAGTGGAAAGACTAAAGTGGACAGACTATAGTGGAAAGACTATAGTGGAAAGACTGTAGTGGACAGAATAAAATGAAGACTATAGTGGAAAGACTAAAGTGGACAGAGAATAGTGGAAAGACTAAAGTTGACAGACTTTAGTGGAAAGACTATAGTGGAAAGACTGAAGTGGACAGAATAAAGTGGAGACTATAGTGGAAAGACTAAAGTGGACAGAGAATAGTGGAAAGACTAAAGTGGAAAGACTGTAGTGGACAGAATAAAGTGGAGACTATAGTGTAAAGACTAAAGTGGAAAGACTAAAGCGGACAGACTATAGTGGAAAGACTATAGTGGAAAGACTATAGTGGAAAGACTGTAGTGGACAGAATAAAGTGGAGACTATAGTGGAAAGACTAAAGTGGAAAGACTGTAGTGGACAGAATAAAGTGGAGACTATAGTGGAAAGACTAAAGTGGAAAGAATAAAGTGGACAGACTATAGTGGAAAGACTATAGTGGAAAGACTGTAGTGGACAGAATAAAGTGGAGACTATAGTGGAAAGACTAAAGTGGAAAGACTAAAGTGGACAGAGAATAGTGGAAAGACTAAAGTGGAAAGACTGTAGTGGACAGAATAAAGTTGAGACTATAGTGGAAAGACTAAAGTGGAAAGATCAAAGTGGACACACTATAGTGGAAAGACTATAGTGTAAAGACTGTAGTGGACAGAATAACGTGGAGACTATAGTGGAAAGGCTAAAGTGGACAGAGAATAGTGGAAAGACTAAAGTGGACAGACTATAGTGGAAAGACTGTAGTGGACAGAATAAAGTGGAGACTATATTGGAAAGACTAAAGTGGAAAGACTAAAGTGGACAGAGTATAGTGGAAAGACTGAAGTGGACAGACTAAAGTGGAAAAACTATTGTGGAAAGACTAAAATGGACAGACTATAGTGGTAAGACTATATTGGAAAGACTGTAGTGGACAGAATAAACTGGAGACTATAGTGGAAAGACTAAAGTGGACAGAGAATAGTGGAAAGACTAAAGTGGACAGACTATAGTGGAAAGACTGTAGTGGACAGAATAAAGTGGAGACTATAGTGGAAAGACTAAAGTGGACAGAAAATAGTGGAAAGACTAAATTGGAAAGACTGTAGTGGATAGAATAAAGTGGAGACTATAGTGGAAAGACTAAAGGGGAGAGACTAAAACAGACTATAGTGGAAAGACTGAAGTGGACAGACTCAGTGGACAGACTAAAGTTTACACACTGAAATGGACAGAATAAAGTGGAAAGACTAAAGTGGAAAGACTAAAGTTGATAGACTATAGTGGAAAGACTAAAGTGGACAGACTAAAGTGGAAAAACTAAAGTGGAAAGACTAAAGTGGACAGACTATAGTGGAAAGACTATAGTGGAAAGACTGTAGTGGACAGAATAAAGTGGAGACTATAGTGGAAAGGCTAAAGTGGACAGAGAATAGTGGAAAGACTAAAGTGGACAGACTATAGTGGAAAGACTATAGTGGAAAGACTGTAGTGGACAGAATAAAATGGAGACTATAGTGGAAAGACTAAAGTGGACAGAGAATATTGGAAAGACTAAAGTTGACAGACTTTAGTGGAAAGACTATAGTGGAAAGACTAAAGTGGACAGAGAATAGTGGAAAGACTAAAGTGGAAAGACTGTAGTGGACAGAATAAAGTTGAGACTATAGTGGAAAGACTAAAGTGGAAAGATCAAAGTGGACAGACTATAGTGGAAAGACTATAGTGGAAAGACTGTAGTGGACAGAATAACGTGGAGACTATAGTGGAAAGGCTAAAGTGGACAGAGAATAGTGGAAAGACTAAAGTGGACAGACTATAGTGGAAAGACTATAGTGGAAAGACTGTAGTGGACAGAATAAAGTGGAGACTATAGTGGAAAGACTAAAGTGGACAGAGAATAGTGGAAAGACTAAAGTGGAAAGACTAAAGTGGATAGACTATAGTGGAAAGACTAAAGTGGACAGACTAAAGCGGACAGAAAATAGTGGAAAGACTAAATTGGAAAGACTGTAGTGGACAGAATAAAGTGGAGACTATAGTAGAAAGACTAAAGTGGAAAGACTAAAGTGGACAGACTATAGTGGAAAGACTGAAGTGGAAAGACTCAGTGGACAGACTAAAGTGTACACACTGAAATGGACCGAATAAAGTGGAAAGACTAAAGTGGAAAGACTAAAGTGGATAGACTATAGTGGAAAGACTAAAGTGGACAGACTAAAGTGGAAAAACTAAAGTGGAAAGACTAAAGTGGACAGACTATAGTGGAAAGACTGTAGTGCACAGAATAAAGTGGAGACTATAGTGGAAAGACTAAAGTGGACAGAGAATAGTGGAAAGACTAAATTGGACAGAATAAAGTGGAGACTATAGTGGAAAGACTAAAGTGGAAAGAATAAAGTGGACAGACTATAGTGGAAAGACTATAGTGGAAAGACTATAGTGGAAAGACTGTAGTGGACAGAATAAAGTGGAGACTATAGTGGAAAGACTAAAGTTGAAAGACTAAAGTGGACAGACTATAGTGGAAAGACTATAGTCGAAAGACTGTAGTGGACAGAATATAGTGGAGAGTATAGTGGAAAGACTAAAGTGGACAGAGAATAGTGGAAAGACTAAAGTGGACAGACTATAGTGGAAAGACTAAAGTGGACAGAGAGTATTGGAAAGACTAAAGTGGAAAGACTGTAGTGGACAGAATAAAGTGGAGACTGTAGTGGAAAGACTATTGTGGAAAGACTGGAGTGGACAGAATAAAGTTGAGACTATAGTGGAAAGGCTAAAGTGGAAAGATCAAAGTGGACAGACTATAGTGGAAAGACTATAGTGGAAAGACTGTAGTGGACAGAATAACGTGGAGACTATAGTGGAAAGGCTAAAGTGGACAGAGAATAGTGGAAAGACTAAAGTGGACAGACTATAGTGGAAAGACTGTAGTGGACAGAATAAAGTGAAGACTATAGTGGAAAGACTAAAGTGGAAAGACTAAAGTGGACAGAGTATAGTGGAAAGACTGAAGTGGAAAAACTGTTGTAGAAAGATTAAAGTGGACAGACTATAGTGGAAAGACTATAGTGGAAAGACTGTAGTGGACAGAATAAACTAGAGACTATAGTGGAAAGACTAAAGTGGACAGAGAATAGTGGAAAGACTAAAGTGGACAGACTATAGTGGAAAGACTGTAGTGGACAGAATAAAGTGGAGACTATAGTGGAAAGACTAAAGTGGACAGAAAATAGTGGAAAGACTAAATTGGAAAGACTGCAGTGGACAGAATAAAGTGGAGACTATAGTGGAAAGACTAAAGTGGAAAGACTAAAGTGGACAGACTATAGTGGAAAGACTGAAGTGGAAAGACTCAGTGGACAGACTAAAGTGTACACACTGAAATGGACAGAATAAAGTGGAAAGACTAAAGTGGAAAGACTAAAGTTGATCGACTATAGTGGAAAGACTAAAGTGGACAGACTAAAGTGGAAAAACTAAAGTGGAACTGGAGACTATAGTGGAAAGACTAAAGTGGACAGAGAATAGTGGAAAGACTAAAGTGGACAGAATAGTGGAAAGACTGTAGTGGAAAGAATAAACTGGATACTATAGTGGAAAGACTAAAGTGGAAAGACTAAAGTGGACAGACTATAGTGGAAAGACTGAAGTGGAAAGACTCAGTGGACAGGCTAAAGTGTACACACTGAAATGGACAGAATAAAGTGGAAAGACTAAAGTGGAAAGACTAAAGTTGATAGACTATAGTGAAAAGAAAAGTGGACAGACTAAAGTGGAAAAACTAAAGTGGAACTGGAGACTCTAGTGGAAAGACTAAAGTGGACAGACTAAAGTGGACAGACTATAGTGGAAAGACTGAAGTGGAAAGACTCAGTGGACAGACTAAAGTGTACACACTGAAATGGACAGAATAAAGTGGAAAGACTAAAGTGGAAAGACTAAAGTTGATAGACTATAGTGAAAAGAAAAGTGGACAAACTAAAGTGGAAAAACAAAAGTGGAACTGGAGACTCTAGTGGAAAGACTAAAGTGGACAGAGAATAGTGGAAAGACTAAAGTTGACAGACTATAGTGGAAAGACTGTAGTGGACAGAATAAAATGGAGACTATAGTGGAAAGACTAAAGTGGACAGAGAATAGTGGAAAGACTAAAGTTGACAGACTTTAGTGGAAAGACTATATTGGAAAGACTGAAGTGGACAGAATAAAGTGGAGACTATAGTGGAAAGACTAAAGTGGACGGAAAATAGTGGAAAGACTATAGTGGAAAGACTGTAGTGGACAGAATAAAATGGAGACTTTAGTGGAAAGACTAAAGTGGACAGAGAATAGTGGAAAGACTAAAGTTGACAGACTTTAGTGGAAAGACTATAGTGGAAAGACTGAAGTGGACAGAATATAGTGGAGACTATAGTTGAAAGACTAAAGTGGACAGAGAATAGTGGAAAGACTAAAGTGGAAAGACTGTAGTGGACAGAATAAAGTTGAGACTATAGTGGAAAGAATAAAGTGGAAAGATCAAAGTGGACAGACTATAGTGGAAAGACTATAGTGGAAAGACTGTAGTGGACAGAATAACGTGGAGACTATAGTGGAAAGGCTAAAGTGGACAGAGAATAGTGGAAAGACTAAAGTGGACAGACTATAGTGGAAAGACTATAGTGGAAAGACTGTTGTGGACAGAAAAAAGTGGAGACTATAGTGGAAAGACTAAAGTGGACAGAGAATAGTGGAAAGACTAAAGTGGAAAGAATAAAGTTGACAGACTATAGTGGAAAGACTAAAGTGGACAGATTAAAGTGGACAGAAAATAGTGGAAAGACTAAATTGGAAAGACTGTAGTGGACAGAATATAGTGGAGACTATAGTGGAAAGACTAAAGTGGAAAGACTAAAGTGGTCAGACTATAGTGGAAAGACTGAAGTGGAAATACTCAGTGGACAGACTAAAGTGTACACACTGAAATGGACAGAATAAAGTGGAAAGACTAAAGTGGAAAGACTAAAGTGGATAGACTATAGTGGAAAGACTAAAGTGGACAGACTAAAGTGGAAAAACTAAAGTGGAAAGACTAAAGTGGATAGACTATAGTGGAAAGACTGAAGTGGAAAAACTAAATTGGAAAGACAAAAGTGGACAGACTATAGTGGAAAGACTATAGTGGAAAGACAGTATTGGACAGAATAAAATGGAGACTATAGTGGAAAGACTAAAGTGGACAGAGAATAGCGGAAAGACTAAAGTTGACAGACTTTAGTGGAAAGACTATAGTGGAAAGACTGAAGTGGACAGAATAAAGTGGAGACTATAGTGGAAAGACTAAAGTGGACAGAGAATAGTGGAAAGACTAAAGTGGAAAGACTGTAGTGGACAGAATAAAGTGGAGACTATAGTGGAAAGACTAAAGTGGAAAGACTAAAGCGGACAGACTATAGTGGAAAGACTGAAGTGGACAGACTAAAGTGGAAAAACTATTGTGGAAAGACTAAAGTGGACAGACTATAGTGGAAAGACTATAGTGGAAAGACTGTAGTGGACAGAATAAAGTGGAGACTATAGTGGAAAGACTAAAGTGGAAAGACTGCAGTGGACAGAATAAAGTGGAGACTATAGTGGAAAGACTAAAGTGGAAAGAATAAAGCGGACAGACTATAGTGGAAAGACTAAAGTGTGACAGAATAAAGTGGAGACTATATTGGAAAGACTAAAGTGGAAAGACTAAAGTGGACAGAGTATAGTGGAAAGACTGAAGTGGACAGACTAAAGTGGAAAAACTATTGTGGAAAGACTAAAGTGGACAGACTATAGTGGAAAGACTATATTGGAAAGACTGTAGTGGACAGAATAAAGTGGAGACTATTGTGGAAAGATTAAAGTGGAAAGACTAAAGTGGACAGACTATAGTGGAAAGACTGAAGTGGAAATACTCAGTGGACAGACTAAAGTGTACACACTGAAATGGACAGAATAAAGTGGAAAGACTAAAGTGGAAAGACTAAAGTGGATAGACTATAGTGGAAAGACTAAAGTGGACAGACTAAAGTGGAAAAACTAAAGTGGAAAGACTAAAGTGGACAGACTATAGTGGAAAGACTATAGTGGAAAGACTGTAGTGGACAGAATAAAATGAAGACTATAGTGGAAAGACTAAAGTGGACAGAGAATAGTGGAAAGACTAAAGTTGACAGACTTTAGTGGAAAGACTATAGTGGAAAGACTGAAGTGGACAGAATAAAGTGGAGACTATAGTGGAAAGACTAAAGTGGACAGAGAATAGTGGAAAGACTAAAGTGGAAAGACTGTAGTGGACAGAATAAAGTGGAGACTATAGTGGAAAGACTAAAGTGGAAAGACTAAAGCGGACAGACTATAGTGGAAAGACTATAGTGGAAAGACTATAGTGGAAAGACTGTAGTGGACAGAATAAAGTGGAGACTATAGTGGAAAGACTAAAGTGGAAAGACTGTAGTGGACAGAATAAAGTGGAGACTATAGTGGAAAGACTAAAGTGGAAAGAATAAAGTGGACAGACTATAGTGGAAAGACTATAGTGGAAAGACTGTAGTGGACAGAATAAAGTGGAGACTATAGTGGAAAGACTAAAGTGGAAAGACTAAAGTGGACAGAGAATAGTGGAAAGACTAAAGTGGAAAGACTGTAGTGGACAGAATAAAGTTGAGACTATAGTGGAAAGACTAAAGTGGAAAGATCAAAGTGGACAGACTATAGTGGAAAGACTATAGTGTAAAGACTGTAGTGGACAGAATAACGTGGAGACTATAGTGGAAAGGCTAAAGTGGACAGAGAATAGTGGAAAGACTAAAGTGGACAGACTATAGTGGAAAGACTGTAGTGGACAGAATAAAGTGGAGACTATATTGGAAAGACTAAAGTGGAAAGACTAAAGTGGACAGAGTATAGTGGAAAGACTGAAGTGGACAGACTAAAGTGGAAAAACTATTGTGGAAAGACTAAAGTGGACAGACTATAGTGGTAAGACTATATTGGAAAGACTGTAGTGGACAGAATAAACTGGAGACTATAGTGGAAAGACTAAAGTGGACAGAGAATAGTGGAAAGACTAAAGTGGACAGACTATAGTGGAAAGACTGTAGTGGACAGAATAAAGTGGAGACTATAGTGGAAAGACTAAAGTGGACAGAAAATAGTGGAAAGACTAAATTGGAAAGACTGTAGTGGATAGAATAAAGTGGAGACTATAGTGGAAAGACTAAAGGGGAGAGACTAAAACAGACTATAGTGGAAAGACTGAAGTGGACAGACTCAGTGGACAGACTAAAGTTTACACACTGAAATGGACAGAATAAAGTGGAAAGACTAAAGTGGAAAGACTAAAGTGGATAGACTATAGTGGAAAGACTAAAGTGGACAGACTAAAGTGGAAAAACTAAAGTGGAAAGACTAAAGTGGACAGACTATAGTGGAAAGACTATAGTGGAAAGACTGTAGTGGACAGAATAAAGTGAAGACTATAGTGGAAAGACTAAAGTGGACAGAGAATAGTGGAAAGACTAAAGTGGACAGACTATAGTGGAAAGACTGAAGTGGAAAAACTAAAGTGGAAAGACAAAAGTGGACAGAATATAGTGGAAAGACTATAGTGGAAAGACAGTATTGGACAGAATAAAATGGAGACTATAGTGGAAAGACTAAAGTGGACAGAGAATAGTGGAAAGACTAAAGTTGACAGACTTTAGTGGAAAGACTATAGTGGAAAGACTGAAGTGGACAGAATAAAGTGGAGACTATAGTGGAAAGACTAAAGTGGAAAGACTAAAGCGGACAGACTATAGTGGAAAGACTATAGTGGAAAGACTATAGTGGAAAGACTGTAGTGGACAGAATAAAGTGGAGACTATAGTGGAAAGACTAAAGTGGAAAGACTGTAGTGGACAGAATAAAGTGGAGACTATAGTGGAAAGACTAAAGTGGATAGACTAAAGTGGACAGAGAATAGTGGAAAGACTAAAGTGGACAGACTATAGTGGAAAGACTGTAGTGGACAGAATAAAGTGGAGACTATAGTGGAAAGACTAAAGTGGACAGAAAATAGTGGAAAGACTAAAGGGGAAAGACTAAAGTGGACAGACTATAGTGGAAAGACTGAAGTGGACAGACTCAGTGGACAGACTAAAGTTTACACACTGAAATCGACAGAATAAAGTGGAAAGACTAAAGTGGAAAGACTAAAGTTGATAGACTATAGTGGAAAGAGTAAAGTGGACAGACTAAAGTGGAAAAACTAAAGTGGAAAGACTAAAGTGGACAGAGTATAGTGGAAAGACTATAGTGGAAAGACTGTAGTGGACAGAATAAAGTGGAGACTATAGTGGAAAGACTAAAGTGGACAGAGAATAGTGGAAAGACTAAAGTGGACAGACTATAGTGGAAAGACTATGGTGGAAAGACTGTAGTGGACAGAATAAACTGGAGACTATAGTGGAAAGACTAAAGTGGACAGAGAATAGTGGAAAGACTAAAGTGGACAGACTATAGTGGAAAGACTGTAGTGGACAGAATAAAGTGGAGACTATAGTGGAAAGACTAATGTGGACAGAAAATAGTGGAAAGACTAAATTGGAAAGACTGTAGTGGACAGAATAAAGTGGAGACTATTGTGGAAAGACTAAAGTGGAAAGACTAAAGTGGACAGACTATAGTGGAAAGACTGAAGTGGAAATACTCAGTGGACAGACTAAAGTGTACACACTGAAATGGACAGAATAAAGTGGAAAGACTAAAGTGGAAAGACTAAAGTGGATAGACTATAGTGGAAAGACTAAAGTGGACAGACTAAAGTGGAAAAACTAAAGTGGAAAGACTAAAGTGGACAGACTATAGTGGAAAGACTATAGTGGAAAGACTGTAGTGGACAGAATAAAATGAAGACTATAGTGGAAAGACTAAAGTGGACAGAGAATAGTGGAAAGACTAAAGTTGACAGACTTTAGTGGAAAGACTATAGTGGAAAGACTGAAGTGGACAGAATAAAGTGGAGACTATAGTGGAAAGACTAAAGTGGACAGAGAATAGTGGAAAGACTAAAGTGGAAAGACTGTAGTGGACAGAATAAAGTGGAGACTATAGTGTAAAGACTAAAGTGGAAAGACTAAAGCGGACAGACTATAGTGGAAAGACTATAGTGGAAAGACTATAGTGGAAAGACTGTAGTGGACAGAATAAAGTGGAGACTATAGTGGAAAGACTAAAGTGGAAAGACTGTAGTGGACAGAATAAAGTGGAGACTATAGTGGAAAGACTAAAGTGGAAAGAATAAAGTGGACAGACTATAGTGGAAAGACTATAGTGGAAAGACTGTAGTGGACAGAATAAAGTGGAGACTATAGTGGAAAGACTAAAGTGGAAAGACTAAAGTGGACAGAGAATAGTGGAAAGACTAAAGTGGAAAGACTGTAGTGGACAGAATAAAGTTGAGACTATAGTGGAAAGACTAAAGTGGAAAGATCAAAGTGGACACACTATAGTGGAAAGACTATAGTGTAAAGACTGTAGTGGACAGAATAACGTGGAGACTATAGTGGAAAGGCTAAAGTGGACAGAGAATAGTGGAAAGACTAAAGTGGACAGACTATAGTGGAAAGACTGTAGTGGACAGAATAAAGTGGAGACTATATTGGAAAGACTAAAGTGGAAAGACTAAAGTGGACAGAGTATAGTGGAAAGACTGAAGTGGACAGACTAAAGTGGAAAAACTATTGTGGAAAGACTAAAATGGACAGACTATAGTGGTAAGACTATATTGGAAAGACTGTAGTGGACAGAATAAACTGGAGACTATAGTGGAAAGACTAAAGTGGACAGAGAATAGTGGAAAGACTAAAGTGGACAGACTATAGTGGAAAGACTGTAGTGGACAGAATAAAGTGGAGACTATAGTGGAAAGACTAAAGTGGACAGAAAATAGTGGAAAGACTAAATTGGAAAGACTGTAGTGGATAGAATAAAGTGGAGACTATAGTGGAAAGACTAAAGGGGAGAGACTAAAACAGACTATAGTGGAAAGACTGAAGTGGACAGACTCAGTGGACAGACTAAAGTTTACACACTGAAATGGACAGAATAAAGTGGAAAGACTAAAGTGGAAAGACTAAAGTTGATAGACTATAGTGGAAAGACTAAAGTGGACAGACTAAAGTGGAAAAACTAAAGTGGAAAGACTAAAGTGGACAGACTATAGTGGAAAGACTATAGTGGAAAGACTGTAGTGGACAGAATAAAGTGGAGACTATAGTGGAAAGGCTAAAGTGGACAGAGAATAGTGGAAAGACTAAAGTGGACTGACTATAGTGGAAAGACTATAGTGGAAAGACTGTAGTGGACAGAATAAAATGGAGACTATAGTGGAAAGACTAAAGTGGACAGAGAATATTGGAAAGACTAAAGTTGACAGACTTTAGTGGAAAGACTATAGTGGAAAGACTAAAGTGGACAGAGAATAGTGGAAAGACTAAAGTGGAAAGACTGTAGTGGACAGAATAAAGTTGAGACTATAGTGGAAAGACTAAAGTGGAAAGATCAAAGTGGACAGACTATAGTGGAAAGACTATAGTGGAAAGACTGTAGTGGACAGAATAACGTGGAGACTATAGTGGAAAGGCTAAAGTGGACAGAGAATAGTGGAAAGACTAAAGTGGACAGACTATAGTGGAAAGACTATAGTGGAAAGACTGTAGTGGACAGAATAAAGTGGAGACTATAGTGGAAAGACTAAAGTGGACAGAGAATAGTGGAAAGACTAAAGTGGAAAGACTAAAGTGGATAGACTATAGTGGAAAGACTAAAGTGGACAGACTAAAGCGGACAGAAAATAGTGGAAAGACTAAATTGGAAAGACTGTAGTGGACAGAATAAAGTGGAGACTATAGTAGAAAGACTAAAGTGGAAAGACTAAAGTGGACAGACTATAGTGGAAAGACTGAAGTGGAAAGACTCAGTGGACAGACTAAAGTGTACACACTGAAATGGACCGAATAAAGTGGAAAGACTAAAGTGGAAAGACTAAAGTGGATAGACTATAGTGGAAAGACTAAAGTGGACAGACTAAAGTGGAAAAACTAAAGTGGAAAGACTAAAGTGGACAGACTATAGTGGAAAGACTGTAGTGCACAGAATAAAGTGGAGACTATAGTGGAAAGACTAAAGTGGACAGAGAATAGTGGAAAGACTAAATTGGACAGAATAAAGTGGAGACTATAGTGGAAAGACTAAAGTGGAAAGAATAAAGTGGACAGACTATAGTGGAAAGACTATAGTGGAAAGACTATAGTGGAAAGACTGTAGTGGACAGAATAAAGTGGAGACTATAGTGGAAAGACTAAAGTTGAAAGACTAAAGTGGACAGACTATAGTGGAAAGACTATAGTCGAAAGACTGTAGTGGACAGAATATAGTGGAGAGTATAGTGGAAAGACTAAAGTGGACAGAGAATAGTGGAAAGACTAAAGTGGACAGACTATAGTGGAAAGACTAAAGTGGACAGAGAGTATTGGAAAGACTAAAGTGGAAAGACTGTAGTGGACAGAATAAAGTGGAGACTGTAGTGGAAAGACTATTGTGGAAAGACTGGAGTGGACAGAATAAAGTTGAGACTATAGTGGAAAGGCTAAAGTGGAAAGATCAAAGTGGACAGACTATAGTGGAAAGACTATAGTGGAAAGACTGTAGTGGACAGAATAACGTGGAGACTATAGTGGAAAGGCTAAAGTGGACAGAGAATAGTGGAAAGACTAAAGTGGACAGACTATAGTGGAAAGACTGTAGTGGACAGAATAAAGTGAAGACTATAGTGGAAAGACTAAAGTGGAAAGACTAAAGTGGACAGAGTATAGTGGAAAGACTGAAGTGGAAAAACTGTTGTAGAAAGATTAAAGTGGACAGACTATAGTGGAAAGACTATAGTGGAAAGACTGTAGTGGACAGAATAAACTAGAGACTATAGTGGAAAGACTAAAGTGGACAGAGAATAGTGGAAAGACTAAAGTGGACAGACTATAGTGGAAAGACTGTAGTGGACAGAATAAAGTGGAGACTATAGTGGAAAGACTAAAGTGGACAGAAAATAGTGGAAAGACTAAATTGGAAAGACTGCAGTGGACAGAATAAAGTGGAGACTATAGTGGAAAGACTAAAGTGGAAAGACTAAAGTGGACAGACTATAGTGGAAAGACTGAAGTGGAAAGACTCAGTGGACAGACTAAAGTGTACACACTGAAATGGACAGAATAAAGTGGAAAGACTAAAGTGGAAAGACTAAAGTTGATCGACTATAGTGGAAAGACTAAAGTGGACAGACTAAAGTGGAAAAACTAAAGTGGAACTGGAGACTATAGTGGAAAGACTAAAGTGGACAGAGAATAGTGGAAAGACTAAAGTGGACAGAATAGTGGAAAGACTGTAGTGGAAAGAATAAACTGGATACTATAGTGGAAAGACTAAAGTGGAAAGACTAAAGTGGACAGACTATAGTGGAAAGACTGAAGTGGAAAGACTCAGTGGACAGGCTAAAGTGTACACACTGAAATGGACAGAATAAAGTGGAAAGACTAAAGTGGAAAGACTAAAGTTGATAGACTATAGTGAAAAGAAAAGTGGACAGACTAAAGTGGAAAAACTAAAGTGGAACTGGAGACTCTAGTGGAAAGACTAAAGTGGACAGACTAAAGTGGACAGACTATAGTGGAAAGACTGAAGTGGAAAGACTCAGTGGACAGACTAAAGTGTACACACTGAAATGGACAGAATAAAGTGGAAAGACTAAAGTGGAAAGACTAAAGTTGATAGACTATAGTGAAAAGAAAAGTGGACAAACTAAAGTGGAAAAACAAAAGTGGAACTGGAGACTCTAGTGGAAAGACTAAAGTGGACAGAGAATAGTGGAAAGACTAAAGTTGACAGACTATAGTGGAAAGACTGTAGTGGACAGAATAAAATGGAGACTATAGTGGAAAGACTAAAGTGGACAGAGAATAGTGGAAAGACTAAAGTTGACAGACTTTAGTGGAAAGACTATATTGGAAAGACTGAAGTGGACAGAATAAAGTGGAGACTATAGTGGAAAGACTAAAGTGGACGGAAAATAGTGGAAAGACTATAGTGGAAAGACTGTAGTGGACAGAATAAAATGGAGACTTTAGTGGAAAGACTAAAGTGGACAGAGAATAGTGGAAAGACTAAAGTTGACTGACTTTAGTGGAAAGACTATAGTGGAAAGACTGAAGTGGACAGAATATAGTGGAGACTATAGTTGAAAGACTAAAGTGGACAGAGAATAGTGGAAAGACTAAAGTGGAAAGACTGTAGTGGACAGAATAAAGTTGAGACTATAGTGGAAAGAATAAAGTGGAAAGATCAAAGTGGACAGACTATAGTGGAAAGACTATAGTGGAAAGACTGTAGTGGACAGAATAACGTGGAGACTATAGTGGAAAGGCTAAAGTGGACAGAGAATAGTGGAAAGACTAAAGTGGACAGACTATAGTGGAAAGACTATAGTGGAAAGACTGTTGTGGACAGAAAAAAGTGGAGACTATAGTGGAAAGACTAAAGTGGACAGAGAATAGTGGAAAGACTAAAGTGGAAAGAATAAAGTTGACAGACTATAGTGGAAAGACTAAAGTGGACAGATTAAAGTGGACAGAAAATAGTGGAAAGACTAAATTGGAAAGACTGTAGTGGACAGAATATAGTGGAGACTATAGTGGAAAGACTAAAGTGGAAAGACTAAAGTGGTCAGACTATAGTGGAAAGACTGAAGTGGAAATACTCAGTGGACAGACTAAAGTGTACACACTGAAATGGACAGAATAAAGTGGAAAGACTAAAGTGGAAAGACTAAAGTGGATAGACTATAGTGGAAAGACTAAAGTGGACAGACTAAAGTGGAAAAACTAAAGTGGAAAGACTAAAGTGGACAGACTATAGTGGAAAGACTATAGTGGAAAGACTGTAGTGGACAGAATAAAGTGAAGACTATAGTGGAAAGACTAAAGTGGACAAAGAATAGTGGAAAGACTAAAGTGGACAGACTATAGTGGAAAGACTGAAGTGGAAAAACTAAATTGGAAAGACAAAAGTGGACAGACTATAGTGGAAAGACTATAGTGGAAAGACAGTATTGGACAGAATAAAATGGAGACTATAGTGGAAAGACTAAAGTGGACAGAGAATAGTGGAAAGACTAAAGTTGACAGACTTTAGTGGAAAGACTATAGTGGAAAGACTGAAGTGGACAGAATAAAGTGGAGACTATAGTGGAAAGACTAAAGTGGACAGAGAATAGTGGAAAGACTAAAGTGGAAAGACTGTAGTGGACAGAATAAAGTGGAGACTATAGTGGAAAGACTAAAGTGGAAAGACTAAAGCGGACAGACTATAGTGGAAAGACTGAAGTGGACAGACTAAAGTGGAAAAACTATTGTGGAAAGACTAAAGTGGACAGACTATAGTGGAAAGACTATAGTGGAAAGACTGTAGTGGACAGAATAAAGTGGAGACTATAGTGGAAAGACTAAAGTGGAAAGACTGCAGTGGACAGAATAAAGTGGAGACTATAGTGGAAAGACTAAAGTGGAAAGAATAAAGCGGACAGACTATAGTGGAAAGACTAAAGTGTGACAGAATAAAGTGGAGACTATATTGGAAAGACTAAAGTGGAAAGACTAAAGTGGACAGAGTATAGTGGAAAGACTGAAGTGGACAGACTAAAGTGGAAAAACTATTGTGGAAAGACTAAAGTGGACAGACTATAGTGGAAAGACTATATTGGAAAGACTGTAGTGGACAGAATAAACTGGAGACTATAGTGGAAAGACTAAAGTGGACAGAGAATAGTGGAAAGACTAAAGTGGACAGACTATAGTGGAAAGACTGTAGTGGACAGAATAAAGTGGAGACTATAGTGGAAAGACTAAAGTGGACAGAAAATAGTGGAAAGACTAAACTGGAAAGACTGTAGTGGACAGAATAAAGTGGAGACTATAGTGGAAAGACTAAAGGGGAGAGACTAAAACAGACTATAGTGGAAAGACTGAAGTGGACAGACTCAGTGGACAGACTAAAGTTTACACACTGAAATGGACAGAATAAAGTGGAAAGACTAAAGTGGAAAGACTAAAGTTGATAGACTATAGTGGAAAGACTAAAGTGGACAGACTAAAGTGGAAAAACTAAAGTGGAAAGACTAAAGTGGACAGACTATAGTGGAAAGACTATAGTGGAAAGACTGTAGTGGACAGAATAAAGTGGAGACTATAGTGGAAAGGCTAAAGTGGACAGAGAATAGTGGAAAGACTAAAGTGGACAGACTATAGTGGAAAGACTATAGTGGAAAGACTGTAGTGGACAGAATAAAATGGAGACTATAGTGGAAAGACTAAAGTGGACAGAGAATATTGGAAAGACTAAAGTTGACAGACTTTAGTGGAAAGACTATAGTGGAAAGACTAAAGTGGACAGACTAAAGCGGACAGAAAATAGTGGAAAGACTAAATTGGAAAGACTGTAGTGGACAGAATAAAGTGGAGACTATAGTAGAAAGACTAAAGTGGAAAGACTAAAGTGGACAGACTATAGTGGAAAGACTGAAGTGGAAAGACTCAGTGGACAGACTAAAGTGTGCACACTGAAATGGACAGAATAAAGTGGAAAGACTAAAGTGGAAAGACTAAAGTGGATAGACTATAGTGGATAGACTAAAGTGGACAGACTAAAGTGGAAAAACTAAAGTGGAAAGACTAAAGTGGACAGACTATAGTGGAAAGACTATAGTGCACAGAATAAATTGGAGACTATAGTGGAAAGACTAAAGTGGACAGAGAATAGTGGAAAGACTAAAGTGGACAGAATAAAGTGGAGACTATAGTGGAAAGACTAAAGTGGAAAGAATAAAGCGGACAGACTATAGTGGAAAGACTATAGTGGAAAGACTATAGTGGAAAGACTGTAGTGGACAGAATAAAGTGGAGACTATAGTGGAAAGACTAAAGTGGAAAGACTAAAGTGGACAGACTATAGTGGAAAGACTATAGTCGAAAGACTGTAGTGGACAGAATATAGTGGAGAGTATAGTGGAAAAACTAAAGTGGACAGAGAATAGTGGAAAGACTAAAGTGGACAGACTATAGTGGAAAGACTAAAGTGGACAGAGAGTATTGGAAAGACTAAAGTGGAAAGACTGTAGTGGACAGAATAAAGTGGAGACTGTAGTGGAAAGACTAAAGTGGAAAGACTAAAGCGGACAGACTATAGTGGAAAGACTATAGTGGAAAGACTATAGTGGAAAGACTGTAGTGGACAAAATAAAGTGGAGACTATAGTGGAAAGACTAAAGTGGAAAGACTAAAGTGGACAAAGAATAGTGGAAAGACTATTGTGGAAAGACTGGAGTGGACAGAATAAAGTTGAGACTATAGTGGAAAAACTAAAGTGGAAAGATCAAAGTGGACAGACTATAGTGGAAAGACTATAGTGGAAAGACTGTAGTGGACAGAATAACGTGGAGACTATAGTGGAAAGGCTAAAGTGGACAGAGAATAGTGGAAAGACTAAAGTGGACAGACTAAAGTGGACAGAGTATAGTGGAAAGACTGAAGTGGACAGACTAAAGTGGAAAAACTGTTGTAGAAAGATTAAAGTGGACAGACTATAGTGGAAAGACTATAGTGGAAAGACTGTAGTGGACAGAATAAACTAGAGACTATAGTGGAAAGACTAAAGTGGAAAGACTAAAGTGGACAGAGTATAGTGGAAAGACTGAAGTGGACAGACTAAAGTGGAAAAACTGTTGTAGAAAGATTAAAGTGGACAGACTATAGTGGAAAGACTATAGTGGAAAGACTGTAGTGGACAGAATAAACTAGAGACTATAGTGGAAAGACTAAAGTGGACAGAGAATAGTGGAAAGACTAAAGTGGACAGACTATAGTGGAAAGACTGTAGTGGACAGAATAAAGTGGAGACTATAGTGGAAAGACTAAAGTGGACAGAAAATAGTGGAAAGACTAAATTGGAAAGACTGTAGTGGACAGAATAAAGTGGAGACTATAGTGGAAAGACTAAAGTGGAAAGACTAAAGTGGACAGACTATAGTGGAAAGACTGAAGTGGAAAGACTCAGTGGACAGACTAAAGTGTACACACTGAAATGGACAGAATAAAGTGGAAAGACTAAAGTGGAAAGACTAAAGTTGATCGACTATAGTGGAAAGACTAAAGTGGACAGACTAAAGTGGAAAAACTAAAGTGGAACTGGAGACTATAGTGGAAAGACTAAAGTGGACAGAGAATAGTGGAAAGACTAAAGTGGACAGACTATAGTGGAAAGACTGTAGTGGAAAGAATAAAGTGGAGACTATAGTGGAAAGACTAAAGTGGAAAGACTAAAGTGGACAGACTATAGTGGAAAGACTGAAGTGGAAAGACTCAGTGGACAGACTAAAGTGTACACACTGAAATGGACAGAATAAAGTGGAGTGCGCTTAGCTCAGAAGCACCTTACTTAGTTCAAGCACACGAACACGAAACGGAGAATGAATGTAGGAATCGCGGGCACAAAGAATACGAAATTTTCGCAAATAAATTGGCAAGTACAGAGTGAATACCCGCCGACAAGCTTGTCCGTTGATATTCCTTCAAGCGATACACTAAAGTGGACAGACTAAAGTGGAAAAACTAAAGTGGAAAGACTAAAGTGGACAGACTATAGTGGAAAGACTGTAGTGCACAGAATAAAGTGGAGACTATAGTGGAAAGACTAAAGTGGACAGAGAATGGTGGAAAGAATAAAGTGGACAGAATAAAGTGGAGACTATAGTGGACAGAATAACGTGGAGACTATAGTGGAAAGGCTAAAGTGGACAGAGAATAGTGGAAAGACTAAAGTGGACAGACTAAAGTGGACAGAGTATAGTGGAAAGACTGAAGTGGACAGACTAAAGTGGAAAAACTGTTGTAGAAAGATTAAAGTGGACAGACTATAGTGGAAAGACTATAGTGGAAAGACTGTAGTGGACAGAATAAACTAGAGACTATAGTGGAAAGACTAAAGTGGACAGAGAATAGTGGAAAGACTAAAGTGGACAGACTATAGTGGAAAGACTGTAGTGGACAGAATAAAGTGGAGACTATAGTGGAAAGACTAAAGTGGACAGAAAATAGTGGAAAGACTAAATTGGAAAGACTGTAGTGGACAGAATAAAGTGGAGACTATAGTGGAAAGACTAAAGTGGAAAGACTAAAGTGGACAGACTATAGTGGAAAGACTGAAGTGGAAAGACTCAGTGGACAGACTAAAGTGTACACACTGAAATGGACAGAATAAAGTGGAAAGACTAAAGTGGAAAGACTAAAGTTGATCGACTATAGTGGAAAGACTAAAGTGGACAGACTAAAGTGGAAAAACTAAAGTGGAACTGGAGACTATAGTGGAAAGACTAAAGTGGACAGAGAATAGTGGAAAGACTAAAGTGGACAGACTATAGTGGAAAGACTGTAGTGGAAAGAATAAAGTGGAGACTATAGTGGAAAGACTAAAGTGGAAAGACTAAAGTGGACAGACTATAGTGGAAAGACTGAAGTGGAAAGACTCAGTGGACAGACTAAAGTGTACACACTGAAATGGACAGAATAAAGTGGAAAGACTAAAGTGGACAAAGAATAGTGGAAAGACTAAAGTGGACAGACTATAGTGGAAAGACTGAAGTGGAAAAACTAAAGTGGAAAGACAAAAGTGGACAGACTATAGTGGAAAGACTATAGTGGAAAGACAGTATTGGACAGAATAAAATGGAGACTATAGTGGAAAGACTAAAGTGGACAGAGAATAGTGGAAAGACTAAAGTTGACAGACTTTAGTGGAAAGACTATAGTGGAAAGAATGAAGTGGACAGAATAAAGTGGAGACTATAGTGGAAAGACTAAAGTGGACAGAGAATAGTGGAAAGACTAAAGTGGAAAGACTGTAGTGGACAGAATAAAGTGGAGACTATAGTGGAAAGACTAAAGTGGAAAGACTAAAGCGGACAGACTATAGTGGAAAGACTATAGTGGAAAGACTATAGTGGAAAGACTGTAGTGGACAGAATAAAGTGGAGACTATAGTGGAAAGACTAAAGTGGAAAGACTGCAGTGGACAGAATAAAGTGGAGACTATAGTGGAAAGACTAAAGTGGAAAGAATAAAGCGGACAGACTATAGTGGAAAGACTAAAGTGTGACAGAATAAAGTGGAGACTATATTGGAAAGACTAAAGTGGAAAGACTAAAGTGGACAGAGTATAGTGGAAAGACTGAAGTGGACAGACTAAAGTGGAAAAACTATTGTGGAAAGACTAAAGTGGACAGACTATAGTGGAAAGACTATATTGGAAAGACTGTAGTGGACAGAATAAACTGGAGACTATAGTGGAAAGACTAAAGTGGACAGAGAATAGTGGAAAGACTAAAGTGGACAGACTATAGTGGAAAGACTGTAGTGGACAGAATAAAGTGGAGACTATAGTGGAAAGACTAAAGTGGACAGAAAATAGTGGAAAGACTAAACTGGAAAGACTGTAGTGGACAGAATAAAGTGGAGACTATAGTGGAAAGACTAAAGGGGAGAGACTAAAACAGACTATAGTGGAAAGACTGAAGTGGACAGACTCAGTGGACAGACTAAAGTTTACACACTGAAATGGACAGAATAAAGTGGAAAGACTAAAGTGGAAAGACTAAAGTTGATAGACTATAGTGGAAAGACTAAAGTGGAAAGACTAAAGTGGACAGACTATAGTGGAAAGACTATAGTGGAAAGACTGTAGTGGACAGAATAAAGTGGAGACTATAGTGGAAAGGCTAAAGTGGACAGTGAATAGTGGAAAGACTAAAGTGGACAGACTATAGTGGAAAGACTATAGTGGAAAGACTGTAGTGGACAGAATAAAATGGAGACTATAGTGGAAAGACTAAAGTGGACAGAGAATATTGGAAAGACTAAAGTTGACAGACTTTAGTGGAAAGACTATAGTGGAAAGACTAAAGTGGACAGAGAATAGTGGAAAGACTAAAGTGGAAAGACTGTAGTGGACAGAATAAAGTTGAGACTATAGTGGAAAGACTAAAGTGGAAAGATCAAAGTGGACAGACTATAGTGGAAAGACTATAGTGGAAAGACTGTAGTGGACAGAATAACGTGGAGACTATAGTGGAAAGGCTAAAGTGGACAGAAAATAGTGGAAAGACTAAATTGGAAAGACTGTAGTGGACAGAATAAAGTGGAGACTATAGTGGAAAGACTAAAGTGGAAAGACTAAAGTGGACAGAGAATAGTGGAAAGACTATTGTGGAAAGACTGGAGTGGACAGAATAAAGTTGAGACTATAGTGGAAAAACTAAAGTGGAAAGATCAAAGTGGACAGACTATAGTGGAAAGACTATAGTGGAAAGACTGTAGTGGACAGAATAACGTGGAGACTATAGTGGAAAGGCTAAAGTGGACAGAGAATAGTGGAAAGACTAAAGTGGACAGACTATAGTGGAAAGACTGTAGTGGACAGAATAAAGTGAAGACTATAGTGGAAAGACTAAAGTGGAAAGACTAAAGTGGACAGAGTATAGTGGAAAGACTGAAGTGGACAGACTAAAGTGGAAAAACTGTTGTAGAAAGATTAAAGTGGACAGACTATAGTGGAAAGACTATAGTGGAAAGACTGTAGTGGACAGAATAAACTAGAGACTATAGTGGAAAGACTAAAGTGGACAGAGAATAGTGGAAAGACTAAAGTGGACAGACTATAGTGGAAAGACTGTAGTGGACAGAATAAAGTGGAGACTATAGTGGAAAGACTAAAGTGGACAGAAAATAGTGGAAAGACTAAATTGGAAAGACTGTAGTGGACAGAATAAAGTGGAGACTATAGTGGAAAGACTAAAGTGGAAAGACTAAAGTGGACAGACTATAGTGGAAAGACTGAAGTGGAAAGACTCAGTGGACAGACTAAAGTGTACACACTGAAATGGACAGAATAAAGTGGAAAGACTAAAGTGGAAAGACTAAAGTTGATCGACTATAGTGGAAAGACTAAAGTGGACAGACTAAAGTGGAAAAACTAAAGTGGAACTGGAGACTATAGTGGAAAGACTAAAGTGGACAGAGAATAGTGGAAAGACTAAAGTGGACAGACTATAGTGGAAAGACTGTAGTGGAAAGAATAAAGTGGAGACTATAGTGGAAAGACTAAAGTGGAAAGACTAAAGTGGACAGACTATAGTGGAAAGACTGAAGTGGAAAGACTCAGTGGACAGACTAAAGTGTACACACTGAAATGGACAGAATAAAGTGGAAAGACTAAAGTGGACAAAGAATAGTGGAAAGACTAAAGTGGACAGGCTATAGTGGAAAGACTGAAGTGGAAAAACTAAAGTGGAAAGACAAAAGTGGACAGACTATAGTGGAAAGACTATAGTGGAAAGACAGTATTGGACAGAATAAAATGGAGACTATAGTGGAAAGACTAAAGTGGACAGAGAATAGTGGAAAGACTAAAGTTGACAGACTTTAGTGGAAAGACTATAGTGGAAAGAATGAAGTGGACAGAATAAAGTGGAGACTATAGTGGAAAGACTAAAGTGGACAGAGAATAGTGGAAAGACTAAAGTGGAAAGACTGTAGTGGACAGAATAAAGTGGAGACTATAGTGGAAAGACTAAAGTGGAAAGACTAAAGCGGACAGACTATAGTGGAAAGACTATAGTGGAAAGACTATAGTGGAAAGACTGTAGTGGACAGAATAAAGTGGAGACTATAGTGGAAAGACTAAAGTGGAAAGACTGCAGTGGACAGAATAAAGTGGAGACTATAGTGGAAAGACTAAAGTGGAAAGAATAAAGCGGACAGACTATAGTGGAAAGACTAAAGTGTGACAGAATAAAGTGGAGACTATATTGGAAAGACTAAAGTGGAAAGACTAAAGTGGACAGAGTATAGTGGAAAGACTGAAGTGGACAGACTAAAGTGGAAAAACTATTGTGGAAAGACTAAAGTGGACAGACTATAGTGGAAAGACTATATTGGAAAGACTGTAGTGGACAGAATAAACTGGAGACTATAGTGGAAAGACTAAAGTGGACAGAGAATAGTGGAAAGACTAAAGTGGACAGACTATAGTGGAAAGACTGTAGTGGACAGAATAAAGTGGAGACTATAGTGGAAAGACTAAAGTGGACAGAAAATAGTGGAAAGACTAAACTGGAAAGACTGTAGTGGACAGAATAAAGTGGAGACTATAGTGGAAAGACTAAAGGGGAGAGACTAAAACAGACTATAGTGGAAAGACTGAAGTGGACAGACTCAGTGGACAGACTAAAGTTTACACACTGAAATGGACAGAATAAAGTGGAAAGACTAAAGTGGAAAGACTAAAGTTGATAGACTATAGTGGAAAGACTAAAGTGGAAAGACTAAAGTGGACAGACTATAGTGGAAAGACTATAGTGGAAAGACTGTAGTGGACAGAATAAAGTGGAGACTATAGTGGAAAGGCTAAAGTGGACAGTGAATAGTGGAAAGACTAAAGTGGACAGACTATAGTGGAAAGACTATAGTGGAAAGACTGTAGTGGACAGAATAAAATGGAGACTATAGTGGAAAGACTAAAGTGGACAGAGAATATTGGAAAGACTAAAGTTGACAGACTTTAGTGGAAAGACTATAGTGGAAAGACTAAAGTGGACAGAGAATAGTGGAAAGACTAAAGTGGAAAGACTGTAGTGGACAGAATAAAGTTGAGACTATAGTGGAAAGACTAAAGTGGAAAGATCAAAGTGGACAGACTATAGTGGAAAGACTATAGTGGAAAGACTGTAGTGGACAGAATAACGTGGAGACTATAGTGGAAAGGCTAAAGTGGACAGAAAATAGTGGAAAGACTAAATTGGAAAGACTGTACTGGACAGAATAAAGTGGAGACTATAGTGGAAAGACTAAAGTGGACAGAAAATAGTGGAAAGACTAAATTGGAAAGACTGTAGTGGACAGAATAAAGTGGAGACTATAGTGGAAAGACTAAAGTGGAAAGACTAAAGTGGACAGACTATAGTGGAAAGACTGAAGTGGAAAGACTCAGTGGACAGACTAAAGTGTACACACTGAAATGGACAGAATAAAGTGGAAAGACTAAAGTGGAAAGACTAAAGTTGATCGACTATAGTGGAAAGACTAAAGTGGACAGACTAAAGTGGAAAAACTAAAGTGGAACTGGAGACTATATTGGAAAGACTAAAGTGGACAGAGAATAGTGGAAAGACTAAAGTGGACAGACTATAGTGGAAAGACTGTAGTGGAAAGAATAAAGTGGAGACTATAGTGGAAAGACTAAAGTGGAAAGACTAAAGTGGACAGACTATAGTGGAAAGACTGAAGTGGAAAGACTCAGTGGACAGACTAAAGTGTACACACTGAAATGGACAGAATAAAGTGGAAAGACTAAAGTGGACAAAGAATAGTGGAAAGACTAAAGTGGACAGACTATAGTGGAAAGACTGAAGTGGAAAAACTAAAGTGGAAAGACAAAAGTGGACAGACTATAGTGGAAAGACTATAGTGGAAAGACAGTATTGGACAGAATAAAATGGAGACTATAGTGGAAAGACTAAAGTGGACAGAGAATAGTGGAAAGACTAAAGTTGACAGACTTTAGTGGAAAGACTATAGTGGAAAGAATGAAGTGGACAGAATAAAGTGGAGACTATAGTGGAAAGACTAAAGTGGACAGAGAATAGTGGAAAGACTAAAGTGGAAAGACTGTAGTGGACAGAATAAAGTGGAGACTATAGTGGAAAGACTAAAGTGGAAAGACTAAAGCGGACAGACAATAGTGGAAAGACTATAGTGGAAAGACTGTAGTGGACAGAATAAAGTGGAGACTATAGTGGAAAGACTAAAGTGGAAAGACTGCAGTGGACAGAATAAAGTGGAGACTATAGTGGAAAGACTAAAGTGGAAAGAATAAAGCGGACAGACTATAGTGGAAAGACTAAAGTGTGACAGAATAAAGTGGAGACTATATTGGAAAGACTAAAGTGGAAAGACTAAAGTGGACAGAGTATAGTGGAAAGACTGAAGTGGACAGACTAAAGTGGAAAAACTATTGTGGAAAGACTAAAGTGGACAGACTATAGTGGAAAGACTATATTGGAAAGACTGTAGTGGACAGAATAAACTGGAGACTATAGTGGAAAGACTAAAGTGGACAGAGAATAGTGGAAAGACTAAAGTGGACAGACTATAGTGGAAAGACTGTAGTGGACAGAATAAAGTGGAGACTATAGTGGAAAGACTAAAGTGGACAGAAAATAGTGGAAAGACTAAACTGGAAAGACTGTAGTGGACAGAATAAAGTGGAGACTATAGTGGAAAGACTAAAGGGGAGAGACTAAAACAGACTATAGTGGAAAGACTGAAGTGGACAGACTCAGTGGACAGACTAAAGTTTACACACTGAAATGGACAGAATAAAGTGGAAAGACTAAAGTGGAAAGACTAAAGTTGATAGACTATAGTGGAAAGACTAAAGTGGAAAGACTAAAGTGGACAGACTATAGTGGAAAGACTATAGTGGAAAGACTGTAGTGGACAGAATAAAGTGGAGACTATAGTGGAAAGGCTAAAGTGGACAGTGAATAGTGGAAAGACTAAAGTGGACAGAGAATAGTGGAAAGACTAAAGTGGAAAGACTGTAGTGGACAGAATAAAGTTGAGACTATAGTGGAAAGACTAAAGTGGAAAGATCAAAGTGGACAGACTATAGTGGAAAGACTATAGTGGAAAGACTGTAGTGGACAGAATAACGTGGAGACTATAGTGGAAAGGCTAAAGTGGACAGAGAATAGTGGAAAGACTAAAGTGGACAGACTATAGTGGAAAGACTATAGTGGAAAGACTGTAGTGGACAGAATAAAGTGGAGACTATAGTGGAAAGACTAAAGTGGACAGAGAATAGTGGAAAGACTAAAGTGGAAAGACTAAAGTGGATAGACTATAGTGGAAAGACTAAAGTGGACAGACTAAAGCGGACAGAAAATAGTGGAAAGACTAAATTGGAAAGACTGTAGTGGACAGAATAAAGTGGAGACTATAGTAGAAAGACTAAAGTGGAAAGACTAAAGTGGACAGACTATAGTGGAAAGACTGAAGTGGAAAGACTCAGTGGACAGACTAAAGTGTGCACACTGAAATGGACAGAATAAAGTGGAAAGACTAAAGTGGAAAGACTAAAGTGGATAGACTATAGTGGATAGACTAAAGTGGACAGACTAAAGTGGAAAAACTAAAGTGGAAAGACTAAAGTGGACAGACTATAGTGGAAAGACTGTAGTGCACAGAATAAATTGGAGACTATAGTGGAAAGACTAAAGTGGACAGAGAATAGTGGAAAGACTAAAGTGGACAGAATAAAGTGGAGACTATAGTGGAAAGACTAAAGTGGAAAGAATAAAGCGGACAGACTATAGTGGAAAGACTATAGTGGAAAGACTATAGTGGAAAGACTGTAGTGGACAGAATAAAGTGGAGACTTTAGTGGAAAGACTAAAGTGGAAAGACTAAAGTGGACAGACTATAGTGGAAAGACTATAGTCGAAAGACTGTAGTGGACAGAATATAGTGGAGAGTATAGTGGAAAAACTAAAGTGGACCGAGAATAGTGGAAAGACTAAAGTGGACAGACTATAGTGGAAAGACTAAAGTGGACAGAGAGTATTGGAAAGACTAAAGTGGAAAGACTGTAGTGGACAGAATAAAGTGGAGACTGTAGTGGAAAGACTAAAGTGGAAAGACTAAAGCGGACAGACTATAGTGGAAAGACTATAGTGGAAAGACTATAGTGGAAAGACTGTAGTGGACAAAATAAAGTGGAGACTATAGTGGAAAGACTAAAGTGGAAAGACTAAAGTGGACAGAGAATAGTGGAAAGACTATTGTGGAAAGACTGGAGTGGACAGAATAAAGTTGAGACTATAGTGGAAAAACTAAAGTGGAAAGATCAAAGTTGACAGACTATAGTGGAAAGACTATAGTGGAAAGACTGTAGTGGACAGAATAACGTGGAGACTATAGTGGAAAGGCTAAATTGGACAGAGAATAGTGGAAAGACTAAAGTGGACAGACTATAGTGGAAAGACTGTAGTGGACAGAATAAAGTGAAGACTATAGTGGAAAGACTAAAGTGGAAAGACTAAAGTGGACAGAGTATAGTGGAAAGACTGAAGTGGACAGACTAAAGTGGAAAAACTTTTGTAGAAAGATTAAAGTGGACAGACTATAGTGGAAAGACTATAGTGGAAAGACTGTAGTGGACAGAATAAACTAGAGACTATAGTGGAAAGACTAAAGTGGACAGAGAATAGTGGAAAGACTAAAGTGGACAGACTATAGTGGAAAGACTGTAGTGGACAGAATAAAGTGGAGACTATAGTGGAAAGACTAAAGTGGACAGAAAATAGTGGAAAGACTAAATTGGAAAGACTGTAGTGGACAGAATAAAGTGGAGACTATAGTGGAAAGACTAAAGTGGAAAGACTAAAGTGGACAGACTATAGTGGAAAGACTGAAGTGGAAAGACTCAGTGGACAGACTAAAGTGTACACACTGAAATGGACAGAATAAAGTGGAAAGACTAAAGTTGATCGACTATAGTGGAAAGACTAAAGTGGACAGACTAAAGTGGAAAAACTAAAGTGGAACTGGAGACTATAGTGGAAAGACTAAAGTAGACAGAGAATAGTGGAAAGACTAAAGTGGACAGACTATAGTGGAAAGACTGTAGTGGAAAGAATAAAGTGGAGACTATAGTGGAAAGACTAAAGTGGAAAGACTAAAGTGGACAGACTATAGTGGAAAGACTGAAGTGGAAAGACTCAGTGGACAGACTAAAGTGTACACACTGAAATGGACAGAATAAAGTGGAAAGACTAAAGTGGAAAGACTAAAGTTGATAGACTATAGTGAAAAGAAAAGTGGACAGACTAAAGTGGAAAAACTAAAGTGGAACTGGAGACTCTAGTGGAAAGACTAAAGTGGACAGACTAAAGTGGACAGACTATAGTGGAAAGACTGAAGTGGAAAGACTCAGTGGACAGACTAAAGTGTACACACTGAAATGGACAGAATAAAGTGGAAAGACTAAAGTGGAAAAACTAAAGTGGAACTGGAGACTCTAGTGGAAAGACTAAAGTGGACAGAGAATAGTGGAAAGACTAAAGTTGACAGACTATAGTGGAAAGACTGTAGTGGACAGAATAAAATGGAGACTATAGTGGAAAGACTAAAGTGGACAGAGAATAGTGGAAAGACTAAAGTTGACAGACTTTAGTGGAAAGAATATATTGGAAAGACTGAAGTGGACAGAATAAAGTGGAGACTATAGTGGAAAGACTAAAGTGGACAGAAAATAGTGGAAAGACTATAGTGGAAAGACTGTAGTGGACAGAATAAAATGGAGACTTTAGTGGAAAGACTAAAGTGGACAGAGAATAGTGGAAAGACTAAAGTTGACAGACTTTAGTGGAAAGACTATAGTGGAAAGACTGAAGTGGACAGAATAAAGTGGAGACTATAGTTGAAAGACTAAAGTGGACAGAGAATAGTGGAAAGACTAAAGTGGAAAGACTGTAGTGGACAGAATAAAGTTGAGACTATAGTGGAAAGAATAAAGTGGAAAGATCAAAGTGGACAGACTAGAGTGGAAAGACTATAGTGGAAAGACTGTAGTGGACAGAATAACGTGGAGACTATAGTGGAAAGGCTAAAGTGGACAGAGAATAGTGGAAAGACTAAAGTGGACAGACTATAGTGGAAAGACTATAGTGGAAAGACTGTTGTGGACAGAATAAAGTGGAGACTATAGTGGAAAGACTAAAGTGGACAGAGAATAGTGGAAAGACTAGAGTGGAAAGAATAAAGTGGATAGACTATAGTGGAAAGACTAAAGTGGACAGACTAAAGTGGACAGAAAATAGTGGAAAGACTAAATTGGAAAGACTGTAGTGGACAGAATAAAGTGGAGACTATAGTGGAAAGACTAAAGTGGAAAGACTAAAGTGGTCAGACTATAGTGGAAAGACTGAAGTGGAAATACTCAGTGGACAGACTAAAGTGTACACACTGAAATGGACAGAATAAAGTGGAAAGACTAAAGTGGAAAGACTAAAGTGGACAGACTATAGTGGAAAGACTATAGTGGAAAGACTGTAGTGGACAAAATAAAGTGAAGACTATAGTGGAAAGACTAAAGTGGACAGAGAATAGTGGAAAGACTAAAGTGGACAGACTATAGTTGAAAGACTGAAGTGGAAAAACTAAAGTGGAAAGACAAAAGTGGACAGACTATAGTGGAAAGACTATAGTGGAAAGACAGTATTGGACAGAATAAAATGACAGACTATAGTGGAAAGACTATAGTGGAAAGACTGTAGTGGACAGAATTAAGTGAAGACTATAGTGGAAAGACTAAAGTGGACAGAGAATAGTGGAAAGACTAAAGTGGACAGACTATAGTGGAAAGACTGAAGTGGAAAAACTAAAGTGGAAAGACTAAAGTGGACAGACTAAAGTGGAAAAACTAAAGTGGAAAGACTAAAGTGGACAGACTATAGTGGAAAGACTATAGTGGAAAGACTGTAGTGGACAGAATAAAGTGAAGACTATAGTGGAAAGACTAAAGTGGACAGAGAATAGTGGAAAGACTAAAGTGGACAGACTATAGTGGAAAGACTGAAGTGGAAAAACTAAAGTGGAAAGACAAAAGTGGACAGACTATAGTGGAAAGACTATAGTGGAAAGACAGTATTGGACAGAATAAAATGGAGACTATAGTGGAAAGACTAAAGTGGACAGAGAATAGTGGAAAGACTAAAGTTGACAGACTTTATTGGAAAGACTATAGTGGAAAGACTGAAGTGGACAGAATAAAGTGGAGACTATAGTGGAAAGACTAAAGTGGACAGAGAATAGTGGAAAGACTAAAGTGGAAAGACTGTAGTGGACAGAATAAAGTGGAGACTATAGTGGAAAGACTAAAGTGGAAAGACTAAAGCGGACAGACTATAGTGGAAAGACTATAGTGGAAAGACTATAGTGGAAAGACTGTAGTGGACAGAATAAAGTGGAGACTATAGTGGAAAGACTAAAGTGGAAAGACTGTAGTGGACAGAATAAAGTGGAGACTATAGTGGAAAGACTAAAGTGGAAAGAATAAAGCGGACAGACTATAGTGGAAAGACTATAGTGGAAAGACTGTAGTGGACGGAATAAAGTGGAGACTATAGTGGAAAGACTAAAGTGGAAAGACTAAAGTGGACAGAGAGAAGTGGAAAGACTAAAGTGGAAAGGCTGTAGTGGACAGAATAAAGTTGAGACTATAGTGGAAAGACTAAAGTGGAAAGATCAAAGTGGACAGAAGTCGTGCCTATTTCGGGCTCTCGTTCTTTCAAAATCGGGTTCAAAAGTCAAGTTGGTCTCCTTACAGCTATGAAAATCGGGGTAAAAATCGGGTATGAAGTTTTTCGTGTTCATGAATTCCACCGAATGCCCAAGCGCTGCTATCGCTGTCAATCCCCAAACCACGGTATAGCCAAATGCCCGCATCCGTCTGATTCTCCAAAATGCGCTCGTTGTGCTGGTTGCCACAGTTATAGCAAAGATTCCCCTTGCTCACTGCCTCCAAAGTGTGCCAATTGCGACGGCTGTCATGTCTCTTTTAGCCTCAGATGCAGCGTTATGAGGAAGGCCGTGGGACTTGGCAAATAATGGTTTTTCAGGAAAAGAAACTGCGCTGTGTGTCATTAAATGTAAATGGCACTAAGGACAAAGATCTTCTACTTGATGATTTGCTAGGCAGCTCGGACATTCTTTGTCTTCAAGAGCATCTGCTATCCGCCCCTAGTAGCGAAAGCTTGCGCCGATCTCCTGAGCACTTTGTGTTCATTCAGCCGGCAATGAAAACTAGAGGTCGTCCTTCCGGTGGGTTAGCCATTTTTCTTCGAGCCAGCGAGTGTTCAGCACCACCAAAACTGTTCCAGTCTGGGCGTTATGCTCTTGCCGTTCAGTTGGACAATATTGTTCTTGTTAATGTATATTTACCTTGCGACCGGCGGAACATTGCATCACATAGTTCATTTGCTAAGGCTTGTCAGAAAATCAGAACACTTCTATCAGACATTTCAAGGAAAGGAATGAAATGGGCTCTTGTTGGTGATATTAACACTGATCTTCTAACTTCTTCTGTACGGACTGATTTATTTTTCGATTCTTTACCGGTAGCTCACAGTCTCATTGAGAAGTCTCTACCTTTTTCATATAGACATAATCGTGGCGCTAATGTTTCCAACCTTGATCATTTGATTGTTTCTGAAACAAGTCTCATTGACGGTATTGTTGAGGTTGATGAGGAGAAAATTGAGGACGACCATCTGCCTCTGTCTTTCTGTTTGGTTGTCCCTGTTGCTCGAATCAGTCGTCCAAATCCCAAGAAGGCTTGGATCCAAAAGCGTAACTGGAATTGTATAGATACTGTGCTCTACATTTCTACATTAACTAATCTTCTCTCGCTTTTAAAAGTTCCTTTTCACCTTCTTCAGACTGGTATAGCAGCTACTACTTCGTCCGTTGATATTAATTGTTATTATAGCGAGCTTGTCCATTGCTTGAAATTGGCAGCCGATGTTGCTGTACCGACTGAGAGAATTCGAGTTGGTACAAGGAAACCTATTTGGAAAGTCAGTCCTGAAGTTAAGAAGGCAAAAAACACGGCAAAATTTTGGCTAAAAATTTGGATTGCTTGTGGACGCCCAGGGAATGGTACTGTTTTTAATCTAAAAGCTAAAACAAAGCGTGAATACAAATCTTCACTTAAAAATGCTCGTTTGAATGGCTTAGATGCTCCCAGTGACAAAAAAGCGTGGCAAAAGGTCCTTCGTACAGATAAAGGTTCAGCTGTACCTCCTTCCGCGCTAACTATGGCTGACTGGACCAACCACTACCGTGGTCTATTCAGTGGTTGCAAAAACCAGATTCAGCAGCACTTTGAAAATTTACTTCTTAAATACCTACCAAGGAAAATATTTCAACCTTCTGTTCTTCCCGTTACTTGTTCTTCCATCGAAATTGCTTTCCGAAAATTAAGAAGAACTGGTTCTACAGATTCTGATGGCCTTAGTGCCGATTTTTTCAAAATTGAGTGTCCAGCTTTAACACAACACCTTCAGCTGCTATTTCAAATTTGTTTATGCCAGGGTTTGGTTCCGAATAGTTTCCTCATGGGTACTATGACATCGGTGATTAAACGAGGGAAAGACGCGGACCTTTGCAAAAGCTATCGGCCAATTACAGTTTCTTGTACCATAAGCAAAATCCTGGAATACGTCCTTCTTCCAGAACTAGTTGAAAAATGTAGCTTTGGTTCAATGCAGTTTGGATTCCGTTCGAGCGCCAGTTGTGCGCATGCTCATCACATATTGACAAAAATGATGAAACAGGCTACCCGCGACAAGTCTTCTATACATATATGTTCTATAGATATAGCTGGTGCTTTTGACAATATAACGCATTCTCAGGCCCTATTTTCTCTCATTACTTCTGGCGTGAATCTGTCTGTCGTCTATCTGTTAAAATTTTGGTATGGTCATTCTTCAGTAAGGTTCAAATGGCAAGGTAGCTTGTCAGAGATTATTTCTGTCCGAACTGGTGTTCGCCAAGGGGGAGTCTTATCTCCCTACATCTTCAAATCGGCCATATCTTCTTGTCTCGATTCTTTGCTTCCTGCTTACTTCTATAAAGACTATGCCTTCAGCTACATAGCCTATGCGGACGACTTGCTCTTAGTAAGCCGTAGCCGATCCACACTCACAAAAAATGTAAGTAAGCTGTCGTCAGAACTTCTGAAAATTGGCCTTGAAGTTAACCTTTCAAAATGTGAGTACCTGCATTTCAACCCTTCGTCAAATTGTTCGAGTGCATCTAAAGCTTCTATATCTCTTGGATCGTTCATCGTCAAATCAACAGACTCTCTACGGTGGCTCGGCATAACATTCAAATCTTCATTGTCAAAATTTTGCTCATCGGTTGTTCAAGAAGTTTATAAGTCGATCCGTAGCGCCTATGGGCGCATCGTCCCCAACCGGGGGCGCTATAATCGTAAAGCTTTGGGAAATTTGTACAGCACCTTCTGCGCTCCTTCTATACTATTTCGTTCTGGCGTCACTCATGTTCTGCGAAAGAAGGAGATTAAAAAGATGAGATCATGTTATTTTAAATATGCAAAGCACCTCCTCCACTTGTCGAAATTATGTCATAACCATACATTGACGGAGAAATTCAAAATTCAAGACGCAAGTGTTACCCTTTTGGATGTTTCGTCATCACTTTCAAAACTCATGGACAACAAGGCCCAACCAGCACACGATGTCGTCCACTGCTTCCTGACCGAAGATTAAAAATTAAGTGTCTTTTTCTGTGTGTATATATGTGTTTTGTTTATTTTCTTTACTTTTGTCATTTACTCCGCCTTTTCAAAATGGCGGGTCATAAATAAATTACTTACTTACTTACTTACTTATAGTGGAAAGACTATAGTGGAAAGACTGTAGTGGACAGAATAACGTGGAGACTATAGTGGAAAGGCTAAAGTGGACAGAGAATAGTGGAAAGACTAAAGTGGACAGACTATAGTGGAAAGACTATAGTGGACAGACTATAGTTGAAAGACTAAAGTGGACAGACTAAAGTGGAAAGACTAAAGTGGACAGACTAAAGTGGAAAGACTAAAGTGGAAAGACTAAAGTGGACAGACGATAGTGGAAAGACTGTAGTGGACAGAATAAAGTGGAGACTATAGTGGAAAGACTAAAGTGGAAAGACTAAAGTGGACAGACTAAAGTGGAAAAACTATTGTGGAAAGACTAAAGTGGACAGACTATAGTGGAAAGACTATAGTGGAAAGACTGAAGTGGACAGACTAAAGTGGAAAAACTATTGTGGAAAGACTAAAGTGGACAGACTATAGTGGAAAGACTATAGTGGAAAGACTGTAGTGGACAGAATAAACTGGAGACTATAGTGGATAGACTAAAGTGGACAGAGAATAGTGGAAAGACTAAAGTGGACAGACTATAGTGGAAAGACTGTAGTGGACAGAATAAAGTGGAGACTATAGTGGAAAGACTAAAGTGGAAAGACTAAAGTGGACAGACTAAAGTGGAAAAACTTTTGTGGAAAGACTAAAGTGGACAGACTATAGTGGAAAGATTATAGTGGAAAGACTGAAGTGGACAGACTAAAGTGGAAAAACTATTGTGGAAAGACTAAAGTGGACAGACTATAGTGGAAAGACTATAGTGGAAAGACTGTAGTGGACAGAATAAACTGGAGACTATAGTGGATAGACTAAAGTGGACAGAGAATAGTGGAAAGACTAAAGTGGACAGACTATAGTGGAAAGACTGTAGTGGACAGAATAAAGTGGAGACTATAGTGGAAAGACTAAAGTGGACAGAAAATAGTGGAAAGACTAAATTGGAAAGACTGTAGTGGACAGAATAAAGTGGAGACTATAGTGGAAAGACTAAAGGGGAAAGACTAAAGTGGACAGACTATAGTGGAAAGACTGAAGTGGACATACTCAGTGGACAGACTAAAGTTTACACACTGAAATCGACAGAATAAAGTGGAAAGACTAAAGTGGAAAGACTAAAGTTGATAGACTATAGTGGAAAGAGTAAAGTGGACAGACTAAAGTGGAAAAACTAAAGTGGAAAGACTAAAGTGGACAGACTATAGTGGAAAGACTATAGTGGAAAGACTGTAGTGGACAGAATAAAGTGGAGACTATAGTGGAAAGACTAAAGTGGACAGAGAATAGTGGAAAGACTAAAGTGGAAAGACTATGGTGGAAAGACTGTAGTGGACAGAATAAAGTGGAGACTATAGTGGAAAGACTAAAGTGGACAGAGAATGGTGGAAAGAATAAAGTGGACAGAATAAAGTGGAGACTATAGTGGAAAGACTAAAGTGGAAAGAATAAAGCGGACAGACTATAGTGGAAAGACTATAGTGGAAAGACTATAGTGGAAAGACTGTAGTGGACAGAATAAAGTGGAGACTATTGTGGAAAGACTATAGTGGAAAGACTAAAGTGGACAGACTATAGTGGAAAGACTGAAGTGGAAAGACTCAGTGGACAGACTAAAGTGTACACACTGAAATGGACAGAATAAAGTGGAAAGACTAAAGTGGAAAGACTAAAGTTGATAGACTATAGTGGAAAGACTAAAGTGGACAGAGAATAGTGGAAAGACTAAAGTGGACAGACTATAGTGGAAAGACTGTAGTGGACAGAATAAAGTGGAGACTATAGTGGAAAGACTAAAGTGGACAGAAAACAGTGGAAAGACTAAATTGGAAAGACTGTAGTGGACAGAATAAAATGGAGACTATAGTGGAAAGACTAAAGTGGACAGAGAATATTGGAAAGACTAAAGTTGACAGACTTTAGTGGAAAGACTATAGTGGAAAGACTGAAGTGGACAGAATACAGTGGAGACTATAGTGGAAAGACTAAAGTGGAAAGATCAAAGTGGACAGACTATAGTGGAAAGACTATAGTGGAAAGACTGTAGTGGACAGAATAACGTGGAGACTATAGTGGAAAGGCTAAAGTGGACAGAGAATAGTGGAAAGACTAAAGTGGACAGACTACAGTGGAAAGACTATAGTGGAAAGACTGTAGTGGACAGAATAAAGTGGAGACTATAGTGAAAAGACTAAAGTGGACAGAGAATAGTGGAAAGACTAAAGTGGAAAGACTAAAGTGGACAGACTAAAGTGGAAAAACTAAAGTGGAAAGACTAAAGTGGACAGACTATAGTGGAAAGACTGTAGTGCACAGAATAAAGTGGAGACTATAGTGGAAAGACTAAAGTGGACAGAGAATGGTGGAAAGAATAAAGTGGACAGAATAAAGTGGAGACTATAGTGGAAAGACTAAAGTGGAAAGAATAAAGCGGACAGACTATAGTGGAAAGACTATAGTGGAAAGACTATAGTGGAAAGACTGTAGTGGACAGAATAAAGTGGAGACTACAGTGGAAAGACTAAAGTGGAAAGACTAAAGTGGACAGACTATAGTGGAAAGACTGAAGTGGAAAGACTCAGTGGACAGAATAAAGTGTACACACTGAAATGGACAGAATAAAGTGGAAAGACTAAAGTGGAAAGACTAAAGTGGACAGACTAAAGTGGAAAAACTAAAGTGGAAAGACTAAAGTGGACAGACTATAGTGGAAAGACTGTAGTGCACAGAATAAAGTGGAGACTATAGTGGAAAGACTAAAGTGGACAGAGAATGGTGGAAAGAATAAAGTGGACAGAATAAAGTGGAGACTATAGTGGAAAGACTAAAGTGGAAAGAATAAAGCCGACCGACTATAGTGGAAAGACTATAGTGGAAAGACTATAGTGGAAAGACTGTAGTGGACAGAATAAAGTGGAGACTATAGTGGAAAGACTTAAGTGGAAAGACTAAAGTGGACAGACTAAAGTGGAAAGACTATAGTCGAAAGACTGTAGTGGACAGAATATAGTGGAAAGACTAAAGTGGACAGAGAATGGTGGAAAGAATAAAGTGGACAGAATAAAGTGGAGACTATAGTGGAAAGACTAAAGTGGAAAGAATAAAGCGGACAGACTATAGTGGAAAGACTATAGTGGAAAGACTGTAGTGGACAGAATAAAGTGGAGACTATAGTGGAAAGACTAAAGTGGAAAGACTAAAGTGGACAGACTAAAGTGGACAGACTATATTGGAAAGACTAAAGTGGACAGAGAGTATTGGAAAGACTAAAGTGGAAAGACTGTAGTGGACAGAATAAAGTGGAGACTATAGTGGAAAGACTAAAATGGAAAGAATAAAGCGGACAGACTATAGTGGAAAGACTATAGTGGAAAGACTATAGTGGAAAGACTGTAGTGGACACAATAAAGTGGAGACTATAGTGGAAAGACTGAAGTGGAAAGACTAAAGTGGACAGAGAATAGTGGAAAGACTAAAGTGGAAAGACTGTAGTGGACAGAATAAAGTTGAGACTATAGTGGAAAGACTAAAGTGGAAAGATCAAAGTGGACAGACTATAGTGGAAAGACTATAGTGGAAAGACTGTAGTGGACAGAATAACGTGGAGACTATAGTGGAAAGGCTAAAGTGGACAGAGAATAGTGGAAAGACTAAAGGGGACAGACTATAGTGGAAAGACTGTAGTGGACAGAATAAAGTGGAGACTATAGTGGAAAGACTAAAGTGGAAAGACTAAAGTGGAAAGAGTATAGTGGAAAGACTGAAGTGGACAGACTAAAGTGGAAACACTATTGTAGAAAGATTAAAGTGGACAGACTATAGTGGAAAGACTATAGTGGAAAGACTGTAGTGGACAGAATAAACTGGAGACTATAGTGGAAAGACTAAAGTGGACAGAGAATAGTGGAAAGACTAAAGTGGACAGACTATAGTGGAAAGACTGTAGTGGACAGAATAAAGTGGAGACTATAGTGGAAAGACTAAAGTGGACAGAAAATAGTGGAAAGACTAAATTGGAAAGACTGTAGTGGACAGAATAAAGTGGAGACTATAGTGGAAAGACTAAAGTGGAAAGACTAAAGTGGACAGACTATAGTGGAAAGACTGAAGTGGAAAGACTCAGTGGACAGACTAAAGTGTACACACAGAAATGGACAGAATAAAGTGGAAAGACTAAAGTGGAAAGACTAAAGTGGATAGACTATAGTGGAAAGACTAAAGTGGACAGACTAAAGTGGAAAAACTAAAGTGGAAACACTAAAGTGGACAGACTATAGTGGAAAGACTATAGTGGAAAGACTGTAGTGAACAGAATAAAATGGAGACTATAGTGGAAAGACTAAAGTGGACAGAGAATAGTGGAAAGACTAAAGTTGACAGATTTTAGTGGAAAGACTATAGTGGAAAGACTGAAGTGGACAGAATAAAGTGGAGACTATAGTGGAAAGACTAAAGTGGACAGAGAATAGTGGAAAGACTAAAGTGGAAAGACTGTAGTGGACAGAATAAAGTTGAGACTATAGTGGAAAGACTAAAGTGGAAAGATCAAAGTGGACAGACTATAGTGGAAAGACTATAGTGGAAAGACTTAGTGGACAGAATAACGTGGAGACTATAGTGGAAAGGCTAAAGTGGACAGTGGACAGACTATAGTGGAAAGACTATAGTGGAAAGACTGTAGTGTACAGAATAAAGTGGAGACTATAGTGGAAAGACTAAAGTGGACAGAGAATAGTGGAAAGACTAAAATGGAAAGACTAAAGTGGATAGACTATAATGGAAAGACTGTAGTGGACAGAATAAAGTGGAGACTATAGTGGAAAGACTAAAGTGGACAGACTATAGTGGAAAGACTGTAGTGGACAGAATAAAGTGGAGACTATAGTGGAAAGACTAAAGTGGAAAGACTAAAGTGGACAGAGTATAGTGGAAAGACTAAAGTGGACAGACTAAAGTGGAAAAACTATTGTAGAAAGATTAAAGTGGGCAGACTATAGTGGAAAGAACATAGTGGAAAGACTGTAGTGGACAGAATAAACTGGAGACTAT